>JAPMOR010016510.1:727405-765854 GCA_026543865.1 Argiope aurantia | reverse complement strand
AATAATTTCTACATTAAGTTATCTACATTTTAAGTAAATAATTTCTAAAATAGCGTAGAATAACATTACAAAAGACCATTGTATTAAATAAAGCGTCTTAAATCTCAATAAAATAACAAATAATTTCCCATTCGGAGAAACTCTACTCATAGTCCATGTTATGAAATATTAATCTTTATAAATGGAAAGTGTCAAATGTCAAAATAAGTCAAACAGAAACTGAACTGGAGAAAGTAGACTTTGAAATGTCAAATTACAACAGTTTGAAATTAAAGAGTGGTGAAAGTAGCTAAAAATCGGATAAAAAGTGGAGAAAATATGTATTAAATCACGATTAACTGTAAGACACATAATATGTGTAAATTGTAGTAATATAAATGAGTTAAAAAGGGCTCTAACTGTATTATATAATACAGTTGCTGAAAGCATCATGCATTTGTCTTACTTTTTCAAATTTTTGATTTTTTCACAAACTCCATTTTTTCCTATTTCATGTGAAACCAACAAGCAACAGATTAAACAATTTTTAAAAAGTTCATTATGAATATCGACATAAGGTACTATTTTTTAAAGCAAATTGATTACCGAAGTAACAGAGATCAACTCACAATAGGAGGGTACGAGTCGGAAGATTGAATTCGAGATGAGATTTAGTATAATGGTAGTGTGCCTTCAGAATGTTAATTCATTAAAGTTGTATAGCATAATATCTAGCCAATTTCGATAAGAAGGCCCTCAAACTTTCAGTATAGCTTATATAATAATAATATGTCGCCGATGTCGAAGATTCGGGCCGCACAATCGGTAAAATTTTGGATTGAAATTCGCGAGACCTGGGTACGGTGCTGGGCTGGTCTTTATTTTGTTTTGTTTTTATTTATTTTATTTCATTTCAAATTAATTTAACAATTTATAGATAGTTTTAATTAATTACAGATAGATATTAATTTGGATAATTAGAGAGAGTTTTAATTAATACATTTTTCATTTTTTAAGCAAAAGCAATTGTTTATTATCCTAATTCTTGTATTATAAATCAATTTTTTGAAGAAAAATAAATAATATGCATAAATTTATATGCATGTTTAAAAAATATTCAAAATTACTTAAGTTAAAGTAAAAATTTAGAGATGGTTTTAATTAATTTCAATTAATATGTTACTCATTTTTGTATGTAAAAATAAATATTTTTTCATTTGAATTATGATTTAATTATGATTTACTTGAATTATGATTTAATTTTTAGATAAAGCATAATTAAAGTTATGGATTCGTTTTTTAAAATTATAAAAATTATTTAAATAAAATTCACACTTTACAGGCAACTTCAATTAATATGTAACTCCTGTATAATACAAAAATAAAAGTTCATTCACTTAATACTTGAATTATAATTTTATTTTAAGCAGAAAAAATAATTACAAATATAATTCAGATAATGATAAATATTAATTATAAATTATTATCATCGCAAAAATATTTTATTAACGTTATATTACAAACAAGAACCAGAATGGCTATAGTGAAAACATTGGAAACAAAATACATTTTGAAGTCTTTCGACCACCTGCGTATATATTCCATAACTTTACACCTGCTTTCTACTTTTTCTTTTCGATTACTAATATTAAGAATTTTTGTTGATATAATAAATTATCAGCTACTTTCTTCAATTTTCGATATAAATGTAGCTTCTTTGAAATAATAATTTGCCATTATTAAAATCCAAAAATTTAAAACTTTTAGTGATTTTAAGATAGTTATTTAAATTCACAATTAAGATTATATTAAAAAACTCAAAAAATAAATCATAATTATAATTTAAGAACCGCTTGAATAAATGTAATTTTTGAATTAAAAATTACTAATATATTAATTGAAATCTAATGTTAATTAGTAATATATTAATTTTGTACTGTAAGTTGGCAATTTAATTTAAATAATTTTGTTAATTTTTTTTGGAAAATGCATATATATCTGTAATTTTTTTCTTTCAAAAATTAAAACACTCCGAGATAAATAGTTTATTTTTGCATAGAAAAATGAGAAATATATTAATTAAACACATATTTAAATTGTTAATTTAATTTAAACAATTTTTAATTTTTTTTAAATCCGCATATAAATTTAAAATTATTTGTCTTCTAAAAATTGAATTATAATTCAAGAAAGGTGAATAAATATTTATTTTTACACACACACACACACACACACGCACGCACACACACACAAAATGAAAAATGTTCGGCAGAGGAGACATATTGTTAGTACATAGGCTATGCCGTAAATTTCAGGGCATTTTCTCTGAATTGGCTTTCTATTGCGTTTGAAAACTTTAATCAATTAATATTCTAAAGGCATACTACCATTATACTAAATCTCACCCTGAACTCAATTTTCCAACCCGTACCTATCCTTGCCAGTTTTTGTACTTGCTAACTTTCTATCATGTTTGTTTGGAGATATTTTTAATGGAATCAATACACGATAGTGTGATTAACATCAAATTTGTTACATTAATAGTTTAGAGTATACTGCACATTTGGTGGAAGAAAAAATATTATATCACAGTGCAATATGAGACAATTTGTAGTTAAATACTATAGGGCATGTGCAGCTACGTTTGGCATGTGACTGCGTAACAGGAATCGGCACTATTAGAAATACTTTTCCGAATTTAATGAGGTTAAATAGATTTTTCATTCTAAAGCTAATGAACATTGATTTAAGGTATGCATAATTAAGATTTAAAATGTCTAATGATGTTAAATTCAAATATTGTTTCAATACACCTAATTGCATAATTAATCTCAAAAAAATATTTAGCCGTGTTTTAGTTTTCAAGCTTTATAATGTTATTATATTGTCTCTTTAAGAAGTAAAATAATTAAAACTTCTTCGTAATTCAAAAGATAATTTAATTAACTATAAAATTCTGGGAGTAATCAAGTATAAAATAAATCAAGTTTAATGTTTATTTCATTTTCTAAACTTTTTAAATATTGTTTCTGCGCAAAGAATATTACTTATGCTATTTTCCATTTTAAGTGCCTTGAAAATCGAACAAAAGTTTGTTGAAAATGTTCAAATCGAGTAAAAGCGAATTATGGCAAAATCAATAATCTTCTCTTTAATATATTAAAGTAATTTCCCAGTACAGCAAAATTGATCAGAAATTAGGGCACTTGAGACTTTATTTTGAAGCAAATATCATTAAATGTTAATTATATTTTACTCAGTCTAAGAAAAAATTCACTCTTAGATCATCTCAATAACATAAATGAAAACCAAATATTGCTCTCTTATTCTCTTTAGGAGTAATAAAACAAGCATTCAAAAGGAATCCCATCTTATGTCTTTGTAAACAAAATTGAAGCACAATGCACCATTTAATGAAAATACGATGCCATCATTTAAACTTACAATCTTAAGGAAATTAGACATACAAAAATACTGAACGGAACACTTTAAATCATTCACGCATGTTTCCGAGAACGGTATGAAATTCTTAGAAAACAAGGGAATTATTTAAATGTAAATATCGCTATATTTACCGAAAATAAGAATTATTGTGCATATAATGTAATCAAATTGACTAGAAAGAATATCAATTTCTGAAACATTTTTCTAACGCATTGCTTTATTTATGTAGTGCACGTATCATTGATTTACGTTAGTGAATGTAATATTTGTGTACATAAGAAAAATAAAAATTCTTACCGAGATGGATTTTTCAAATATTGAATATATATGATTGCGGTTGCTTTTTCCATTTCAATTATTCCTTTGAAATGAGTCTATTGTCAGATGTTGACGAGTTCAAGGCACTGTTTGCTTGCGTCTTTTTATAAGAATTCCATCATTAAATGGTGTATAGAAATAAATAGAACCACATCGTATAAAAGCGCGGAATACATTTCATTGAACTATTCTTCAAAGTAAGCAAATTACTACAATCATGAGTGGAATACCACAGCTAATTATACAAAGATTCAATTAGTCCTTATCATTGTTTATTTCAGGTAATTTGTACATAATCATTATTTTCAAATTTAGAGCTTTAATCTCCATTCCTTGATATCTAATGTTAAAGAGGAATATTACGTGACATTTTTCACCTGCTGCTGTATCAATAAAATTTTCCTCTGCATATAATCTGGTTTGGATGCTTATCATGGGGAAAATAGAAATTTTAGCAAAATGGATATCTAAAATGTTGTAAAAATGTTTTAATAAACGTTGTTTTATTTCAGCATTTATGAAACAAAATCATTTAAAAGCATGGAATAAATTTTACAGAAACTATTTTTCTAATTAAGCAAATGTATCCAAACATAAGTAGAGTAACCATGACTAATTGAAGTGTTAAATAAAAACTAATTGTTTATTTCAAGCAGTTTGACTATAAGTACCATTATTTTGAAATGTAGAAATTTTAATCTTCATTTCTAGGTAACTTCTGCTAATGAGGGACGTTATAGAGCATTTCTTAATCTTTTTCTCGTGCGAGATGCGAGGATGTACAAATAGAATTTTTCCTCGGCGTATGGTTTGGTATAGATGCTGCATCAGAAGAAAAAAATTCTTACCAAAATATACTTCTGAAATGTTGAATAAATATTTTATCGAGATTTGTTTTATTTGAATTTTCAAATACTTCTTTAAGGTAGCCAACTAGGTTGAAAACATGGATTTGGATACAAATTCACATTCCAATTTTTTTGCAATTTCAAAAAATATAGGTACGTAAAAATAGGTTCCAGTGATATCTTTATTTTTTTTCTATATCAATAAGAAGCTAAGTTATAGCAAGTTGTTGAGTGCTTATTTAAGTTGTAAGTGATGCTTATTTATAAGCATTTTAAAACTTTAAATGCTTTTTCTGAAGAATGAGTTTTTTCACTATTATACTGTCTAGTATCGTCATATCTCAAAAAAATAATCAAGATCATGAAATTAATAATTAGTGCTCGTTATGTTATGCAGAATATAATGAACTTTGGATATGATGTTGAATGCTTTAGAAGTGCTTTTATTATTGTTTAATTTAAATATTTGTTAAAAAATTCTGAAATTTCATAGGGATTTCATATATTACGCACAAAAAATTTCATTTTTGAATATAATTCTTAGATAATAGTTAGTTACACTCTAAGATATGTTGCACATGCAATGCTACAAACAAAAATATAAAAATATTACAATTTTTTTCTCTAGAACAATCCTAGTTTTTGTAAATAAAGTTTAAATATTACATCAAAATATGCATTTTCATCAAAAGATACGTAAATATTTAAATAATTTCACTTTTATTCATCATTTTATCCTTATACTAATAAAAACATCATATAAATATTAAAATATTTCTTTTTTTTAAATTTCCTTCCGAACCTAGTCGGATATCTTAATCAGATGTAGGCGAATTTAAGGTATTGTCCCTTTATATGTTTTTAAAGATTCGAGCATCAAAGAAAGTAAACAATTCGAATCGTACAGCATTAAAGCACGGAAAATCTTTAATAGCACGTACTGGATATCTTTTTGCCACAAGTGAAGGTTTATTCCAAGACAAATTGTTTATTTCATGATATTACTCAGAAATAAAGTTACTTTTATAACTATAATTTTGAATCTTAGAATTTTCAAGGTACATTTAGCAGTGACTTCTTAACAAATGGTACATTTCTTAACATTTTTCTTACGGAAGCGTAACGTAAAACGTTTCCATTTCATTTAAAACTTGAATAAAAGCTGTACCCTAATAAAAATATGAATTTTTACTAGTTCGATATTCTCAAATATTGAAGAATTGATTATTTTAGGGATATTATGTTACATTTTCTATGCTAGTGATTTTATGGGTGTTGCTTGATTAGAACATTCAATTATTTCTTTAGAAGGCTTCTAAATTAGACATAGATGGATTTCTAAGTATTGTTCCTTTATTTTAAAACGATTTTACAGTTAAGGAGGGCATATGACTAAACAAATTAAAGTGCAAAAGATTCTTAAATGGAAGTACTCCTCAGATTACTTAACCGTAAGTAAAGGATTGGGTGTAGAATTTTTTTGCTTTTCAATATAGTTTACCCTTAATTATCTTTATTTCGAATTTTTTAGCTTTAATTGTCTATTTAACGGAACATTTTGTAAAAGAGGGACATTAAAGGTAATTTATCGGTCAGTTCCTAGCGAGTGATACGGATGGTATTCTAGTAACAATCATCCACTATGAATTGGTTGGTATAAATTCTGGATTTTTAAACTATGTGTGCATTGTTTCCATTCACAAGGGATGGCACAGCCGTTATATCCTAAAACTAATAGCATTTGAATGCCCCAGTGAATTTTATCTTTTCATTTAGTAGACAGATTTATCTATTTTTTTCACTCAGTAGATAGTTTCATTTCACATTACTTCTCAGAAGACAGTTTTATCTTTTTTAGCTTTATCAACCAGTAAATAGTTTTACTTGAATCACGTTGCACGTAATGGCTACAATTATTGCTGGTGAAAAATACGAGAAAATAGCACTCTGCATGTGAAGAAAAGTTACTATAAATCTTATTTTCTAGCGATTTGAAAAAAAAGCCATTCACTTTTCTACTTTTTTAAGTAACAAAGCCTTGTTTGTGAAACAATAATCTGAAATTAAGCAACACCATAATTCAAGTAATAAAGCGTATAAATTTTATAATTCGTTATGAAGAAAACTGTCCAATGTCGAGCCTAGTACAGTTTCATCTTTTTTTTTAAAAAAAATAATTTCGATATTTTAAAGCAGAAAATTTACCATTTGACGACTGAAACCCTGACAAATACTTCAAAATGTCTAGCGCCGGTTACATCTTATTTTCCCTAAATGTCACACTGACTTGCGACATTTGGGTTAAGGCTACACCTAAGGAGTCAATTCATGTACTAACAGTCACATAACAAACGTAATTGTACTTGTCATGTAACATTCAACTTCACGATCCTTCACACTTTTTTATGACTTCACCTTTTTTTCTCTATCAGCAAGATGCACAGTGTGCATTCTAAAATTAAACTGATGACGCATATGTGATGTTTAATATATTGACTTCGTTATCTACCTTATTATAGGCATATACAAATTTTCTCACTCATATGCCAGCTAAAATGCAATAATCATAAAATGCTCCTCACAGATAAAATCCGGCAACAGCCCAAAACTTTTTCCCCAAAAAATGTTTTATTCTAGAATATGAATCAAAATCAAAAGAATGACAATCAGACCGTATACTTTAGATGTGATTTTTTTCCAGGTTAAGAGGAATGAATTTCACCCGTAAAAAGGTTAAAAATGCAAAATTATGAAAGTTTTGTAAAATTTCCTAATAGCATGATAAAACACAAAGTGTTTTTTTCACGATGCTTAAAATTCGTTTTCTCTTTTTATACGTTTTTCTGTTTCTCTCTTAAGTTACTTAATACATATTTAAAGCTACACAATGTTTGTAATCTTATTATAACTATACACAATAATTTTAGTTTTAAAACTAACTTTAAAAAAATTTAAATGCAAATGAATAGTAAATTATGTACGTAGATGAAAAAGCATGTCTAGTGAAATATTTGTATAAAAAATAGATGAAATTATTTTGTGACGATGATTTTTTTGTTTCAGGTATTTATATACATTTACATATATATTTATATGCATTACAATTCATGACCATAGAAATTTCATATATGAAATTAATAGTAAGTAAATATATAAAATATTCTAAACAACGTTGGGAATCAATACTATTGTAAGTATGATAATTTCAAACATTATAACATCAATTCAGTAAAGCAAACTGCTCTATCAAAACTTTACTGAATACTCTTTTCTTCAATACTGTCATCATCTTCTTCTTCTTCAGTAATTTCTTCAACTTCAGAATCGTCAGTTATTGATTCTATTTGGCCGAGTAAAAGCTTCTCAAGTGTTTCTTTGGAGAAAAGATTTTTCCTTTTTTATCTATTATCTGGAAGAAGACAAAAAGGGGATCAGATGTCAAAAACAATCTATTAATTATACCCGTATTGCAATATTCTTTAATAGTTTTCCTGTATTTTATTATAGAATAAAATTTTTATTTCAGTGTCTTGCCACCTCTTTTCACAATTGTGAATCTGTTAAATATGCATTCGAAGTCGTTGTTTCCCAATGCATTATATTTTATGTATGATACATGGTGCTCCATTCCAATGATACATTCTCACATATGATGTGGGGTAAACCTAATCTAACTTCAGATTTATTACATCTACTTCATGTTCACTTGATAGAGTTTCCTTGCTGATTTTAAATCTATACTCAGAGTATTGGTAAATTCTTTAAATGTTGGAACTTGAAAAAACATTTTTGAGATATTCCCATAATTTGTGCTTCCGTATTCTGGTTTAGGAATATTCACTAACAAATTTAGATGATTTTTGAACTAGTTTGAATGTTGTTCGAACTAATGTTATTCTACTTTTTTTCTTCTTCTCATTTTGAATGATGTTAGCATCAGTATCAGTAATGGTTTCTAAATAATTTCGACTTGTTACTATAAACAAGACATAAATGCTTACAATAACCAACCATTAAGTTGATAAATTTTTGTTTACTATTTAATGAGAGACTTTCTATTCTGAAATTATTTTTATATTTCGATTCAAATGAGAATCCATAGTTTACTTAAATATTTAAATATTAATTTTGCATTGAATTATAACATTTATGAATGGTTTATTTGTTGTTTAAAAGTATAAAAATGGGGTTAATTGATGCATACATAGTATATGGGAATATTTGTTCAATCTTTTACAATATACCAATTTACAACTCCACACTTGGAAACCTTCGATCTCAAAACCTGAGCCTTACTACCAGACTGAAACAACCACGCTTACAGCTGAGTTGGAAAGTTAATAATAAATTTAAGGAGTCAGTTCAAAGTGAGTCAAAAACATTTTTTATTAATAACTGCGAATGGGATCTAAGTTGGAATTATAGATTATCATATGTTACTCGGAAAGTCAAGACGCGTATCTTCGTGAGAGATACGTAATGAAATCTACAAAAGGATTACTACAACGCATATGATGTCCTTTACAAAAGCATAAATTCATTTCATCGAACCTTTAAAAAAGACTTTATTTTAACCCGAGTTCTTTAATTTTTACAAAAATGGAATTTTGTTAGCGATTTTTTCACTCATTTCTTGGTTTATTGCATTTTAAAAAATTTCTATAGTTGTGTGACATTAGACTATCTCAATATCTTCAGAACTTGGTTATCAGTTAATCAAGTTTTGAAAAAAAATTTATTAAAGATTATATTTTATAATTCTGAATTTAATTAAGAGAAATGATTAAATTTTGATACTATGAAAGTGGCGGCATCTGGTAGCAAATGCTAGAAGTACTAATCACAAATTTAATAATATCTATAAAAAGGATTTGTAAATTAAAGAATAAATAACAGTAAGTAATTAAAATAAAGAATATATTTATTGGAACAGTTATGAAAGTGTGTTTTGAATATTCCTTTTATTTAATTCATTTAAAAGCAAATTGAAATCAAAGAATTAGAAAGTTACGAAATATCAATTCAGTAAAGATAATTAACTAGGTTAATTGCTTTTATCGCATCATTCGCAAGCAATCTTAGGGTTTAAAGTTTGCTTTAATTTTTGCAAAAAAGGAACTTTCAGTATTATATTTTATTGATTTTGTAATTCCACTTTATTTAAATAATTTATCTGAAACGCTTATACGATATTTTTTGAATTATTTAACGATTTATATCTTGCGCTCTTCTTGCCAGCAAGAAAAATCAAACAAATTTCTCCTAAATCAATGATTGCTATTAAGGGAGACTTTAAAAAAATCGCGCGCTAATATGTTTGCGAAAATTATTTGTGATGAAGTAATAAGGAAAAGAAATCTGAGAGAAGAAAAGACCAAAGAAAAATATTTTAATGAGGAATTGCTGGAAAAGGCTTCTAATGAAAGAAGGGAAAACTTTTAAGTGCTAAAGTAATTTTATCTTTTTCCTTCGGTTTTGTCTTCATTAATAGGCACTTAAACGATTTAAGTTTTCCTATGCAGTTTAAGAGATTTTAGGATATTGACTTTAAATAGGATTAGTTGAATAGGCCTGGCTCCGAAGGACAACTATGGTGCTCCCAATAAACTTCAATTTAAAGCGTTTACCGTTCTAGAAGACTTTAGAAAATGAAAGAAAATACCTCAGATAACAAATAATTTATGCATTATTTGATTTATCTTCTTTAATGTTTGTGAAGATGCATTGCAGTTCTGAAATTTTGCACACTTGTGTATTCATGATGAAAACGAAACATTTTAATACTTGTATAACTGAATTACCAATTAATTAATCAACTTTAATTGCATTTTGATTTCACATGATTGCTGCCATCTGGTTGAAAATTTGTCAAATAATTGATTTTAAAATTCTATATTCACTTACAGCATTTAATTGAAAATATATTAAAGACTGACAGATGCTGTTCTTTTTAGGAATCTGACACTGTCACTTTTGGACGTATTTACTCTACATAGAGATGATATACATTGAATAAGATGAGCTAATTTTTGGAGTTGTTTTGAAAATTACTCAAATAAGATGCCTTTTATTTGAGTAATTTTTTTTTCACTTGCCCTTTTGATAACCGTGTTGACATTTTTAAGTTTGTAATTTGTCTATTGTTTATATGGCTTTCTCAATTTAGCGGATTATTTGCGGTTACTATTTTACCTAATTCTCCTTCTAATCTTATGTTTGCTGATTAAAATATTAAAAAAAAAAAACACCTCTTCCATATTTCATCTCACCTTAGTTTGGTGGAATCAGTGTCTCTCGGCGCATGCGTAAAAGTGAGGAGGGTTTCTATATTTAGGAACAAATGCCAAAAAATACACAGAACCTGGATTATTCGAATTATTGAACATTAATTCATGGAAACTCATTTAATATAGATAAATCATGATTTATTTTCTTTCGACAAGATTTTCGAAAATTGTTTAATTGAAATTATAGACATATTATTCCGTAAATAATGTATTAAAATTACAATTACTATGTACAAATGTTACAATGTATTAACATTACAATTAATATGTACAAATGTTCAATGTATTAACATTACAATTAATAATTATTTTATGAAATATCAAACATTTACATCTATTTTTAAAACATTAATTAGTTTTAATAAGAGAATTTTGGAATGTTACTGATGTCGTTTTCTTTGCATTCTCTTAATGATTTTTAAAGGTGTTTTGAAGTTAATTATTCTGCCTTTGAGAAATGCGAGAGCAAAATTTTCCTGCATGTTTATAGGGGCATTTTTTAATGAAAATGCATGGATTTCCTCTAATTAGTATTGAATTGCAAAGGAATGGAATTAGGTCTTTATTTAATTTTTAAAATAACTTCTTGAATTATAAGATATTTTTAAATAACTTCTTGGGACCAACTTCTTGGCACCACCGGACAAAGATATTTTATAAGCTTTCGAACTTAGGGGTTTTATATCTTTTATAGAAAGCTGGCAAGATGGATTGTGCAAATCAATTTCAATCCTAACTTTGACTCTTTTTTATGAAAATTAAGTGATTTTACTAAAAAAATGAGAAAAGCAGTTTTGTATTTTGTTGGTGGCTCAATTAGCAGTGACTCGGACAAGCAAGATTTTTCTGTAATAAAAAAATAAAAAGTCTGAAATTAAGAGAAATAAAAAATTACACAAGCATTAATAAGAGCATGTTAAAGTTTTTTTTATTTATTTTGTTTCACTTCAATACGATAGTTCTAGCCTGCTTTAAAATAGAAAACTGATTGATTGACTTTTGAATTTTGCACAATTTGTTTTGAAGATATAAATAAAGTTCAAATAAGCAAGTAATACGTTTCATGTCCGCGAGTAGCAAGTCATAAACAAACATATAATCTAAACTTGCAGTTTATCATATTAAATATATAATCTTTCGCATTCAACTCATTATCTTTCGTATTAAACGTTTAATATATCACACTGAACTTATTATCGTTTATATCAGACAAACAATATATTGTACTAAACGCATAATCCATTATATTAAACGTATAATCTTTCGTATTAAACGTATTTTGAATTGAAATCTATCGCACCGAACGTATTATCATTTGTATTATGTTTTATTCTTTGAACTGTACTGGACGGATAATATATCGTACTACACGTATAATCTGTTACGTTCAACATATACGATATCATACTTAACGAATAGTCAATGAATATATTTTTTAAAATTTATAATTGTATGCACTAAGCTCAAAAATGTGTAATGGTATGTTATAAACGTTTTATATATATATAATTCTACGTACTAAACGTAAATATATATGACCATATCTGTTTCAAAATAAGAAATTGTGTGCATTAAATAAACTGCAAACGTTTACATATATAATCTGTTTATTCTTTATAAGCAGAATTTAAATATTCAAACGTACTAGAAATTTACGATTATTTATAAAATAAATGAAACAAAATACTATTTCCTCCTTGAAGTACAACAATTCACAGAAATCTGAACTCTAAAAATCGAAAACTCTTTCAAAGGAATTCTGGAAAGCTTTGAATCGGTGTGAAGAACGGATTTGACCGTATGTCGATAACACTTGTGGTTTACCTCTACTGTAAGTGAAAGGTCAGACATACTTCAATGCGATTGATCGGTACTAATGATTTGTAGCAAAATCGATAGCGGAAAGTAGACCAGAAATTGAGTTTATTATGATAACAAAATAAAGAATCGGACCATCTCGTAAATAAGACTCGGTGGATAGAATTCACATAAAGCTTTTAGTTTGTTTGATATTTTCTCTTTTTTGTTGTACAATTGTAATGTTATAGCTGTTGAGCATATTCTTCAGATCTGAGTGAAAATAAAAGTTTTCAGTATTTATTTCGCATTACGCTAGAAGTGTATAGGTTTAAATACTGAATATTCGAATTATTGTAGAACTAGATAATAATACAAAAAAGAATGGTGGACTATGAAATATAATTTAGAACAAAATTTTTTTTTGTATTTTGATGAAATGTATTTAAAAATTAAAAATAATATTTTAAATTAGATTCCCTTTTAATGGTTACCGAAGAGTCAGAAATAGAAAACATTATAAATGTCAAAAAATACCATCTCGAAAGTACTTGTATGTTGTAGGCTTCCTTAAGTAAAATAAACTTTTCTGGAATTATGTTCGTAAATGTGTCTGAGAAATCGAAAACGCAAACGTTAAATAAATGAAATCTGGTACACTATTTTTGTACCCAAATTAAATATATCTATCAAATTTGAACGAAATATTTCAGTGTTAATTCAGTATGTATATCCATGTTAGTGCATGAAAACACGATATTCAGCAACTCAATAAGTTAGAAAGTTGAAATTTTGAATATGATTTTATTACCAGTAGTAGAACAGAATGAAATTCTGGGTCAAATCTTTCCTCTGATTGCCCATCTGTTGATATGTCTGTTCGTGCCCATATGAGCACGATAATACCAAAAATAACAAATTATACAGATAAATTATGATATTTATGATAGATAATTATGATGAGCTTTCTGCTCTTATCTTGGCCCAATAGCTAATTTCTAAATCGCTAGTTGTAGATATATAATTCCAATGGGAAAAATGCTTTAAATGACATGAAAGTTATATTATATATTGTTTAGTTAATAAATGTGTTTCTGAAAAAGCTATTAATTGTAAGTTTTTATACGGTTTCCCGGTCCTATCGGGCATATTTAGTAAAAGATTGTGACACTCTATAACATACGAAAAAAATATCTCTTTATTTTATGATTAAAATTGGCCGTTTTACAGCTGTTTAAACTAAATAGGGGTCTTATATAAATTCATTGTAAGGAAAACTTTTAAGAAGTTTTATAACAGTGCATAATTCCAGTTTCGAAACGATCCTTTAATGTCTCGTTTTGAGGCCCCGAATTTATCTATAAAATTCATCAAAAGTAATGATTTACTAAAATAATGACTTCTCAGAAGTCAATCAATTTTAGCCGCAGAAGAATGGGATTTTTGTTTCGTTTAAAATTTTATAAGCTTTAGAATATATTTCTAAATATTTTTTTTTCGTTCGTTATTTTTTTCGGATTTCTTTCGTTTAAAATTTTATAATGCCCAGAATATTTTTCTAAGTAAGTTTAATGGGACAGAAAGGACTGTATAAAAAAATCAGATTTTGTAACTTTTTGAGAAATATATTTATTGATTCAAACAATATAAAATATGATTCTTCTCGCCACTTAAAATATTTTACCAACTGGAACTACATGTTTATCTCTAAAAGTTTTAAAAGTCTAAATTAGAGCTGAGTCACGATGAGATAGTGGAGACCTTGTAGAATATATTCATTACAATTGTATATCTGTGTTATGTATGTATATTTGAATTAAATCCGTTTGATAGTAGACTATAAGTTTGTTTTTCTATGAATGCATACGTAAGTGTAACTGTTCAAAAATAGAACAAACTAAATGAATGAATTTGGTAACCTATTTGACACCAAAATTGTGCATCTTCATTTATAGCTGCTTGTATCAAATATCTCCTCTAAAATTGTAAATCTGTAATTGTAATCTAATATGTTGATGTATTATGAACAAAATATATCAACAAAAAACATCACACGTCACAAAACACGGTATATTGTTATGAGATAATAAATAAGATAATAATTTTTTAGTTTTATTTTTACATTTTCATTATAAAAACATCATTTGCATCTATCATCTTTCATATTAAAAAAATTGAGAAGAAGAATAATTAGTATGCTTTATTATTTGTGAAGAAGTGACGATGAAATGTAGGCAGAAATGATGGATTCTTGCTTCAGAGAGATTATTCCTCGTACATAAAAGATTTGACAAAAAGTAATGGGGATATTTTATTACTTGTGAAGTAATGACAATAAAATCTTGAGAGAAAAACTGAATTTTTTCTTCAGAGACTATTTCCCAATGATAAATCCTTCCTTCAGAGAGATTATCTCCCATAAATAACTCCTTCATCTAGGAAGATTATCTCCCAAACATTAAGGGATTTTAGAAAAAAAAAAGTAAACCTCATTATTTGTGAAGAAATGCAGGGATTTTTTAGAGAGATTATCCCTCATGCATATATTATTTATTCTTAGAGATTATCTTCTATCTGCAAATACAGACTAATCGTTTGCGAATGGCAGATGTTCGTTATAACCGCAGGTGCAACAAAGAGATATGTGAAAGCAGAAAACGATTACGAACGGCAACCAATGCAAATTTTTAAAAACCTTCTGAAAGATAGACAATTATTATTGCTAAGAGAACCACAATATTATAACAACGATTTTTCCATATTTGTACTGTTCGTTTCAGGATCATGATATTTTAGGATTCTGCGAATAATCAGAGTTCCATCTTTTGATAAATGAAAAGTGCAGAGAATAGCTGAATCCAAGAATGAATAGCATATATATAATCTAATTCGAATTTATTAAAAGTAGTTAAATGACAAAATAATCATCATTCTATAGTAAGGAACCAAACGTTAAGGTCACAAGTAGAAATGATTCAAATGAACAAACTAATGGTACGGTTGGTTAAAAAGAATAAAAATTATCCTCTATGTTAGTTGACAAAGAAAAAAATATTACGTGCATAAATGAATTCAGATAAAAAAATGGCAGACTTCTTTATTTATTATTCGTTATTGTTATATTCGTTATATGTTATTCTTCACAAAGAATAAAATGTTGGCAAAAAAGCTGGATTTCTCCTTCAGAGATATTATTTCCCACACATAACTTTCACCTTCAGAGAGATTATTTCCCACACATAACTTTCACCTTCAGAGACATTATTTCTCATACACAAATTCCTACTTTATAGAATTTATCTCCCATGCGTAAATGATTTCAGACAAATAAGTAATTTGTGAACTTCGTTATTTGAAAAGAAATGGAAAATAAAACTCTAGAAAAATGTTTTATTTCTCCTTCTGAGTAGGGCAATAAGACATAGACAGATCTGTTATCTTGAATAATTTCAGACAGAAACATAAATAATTGGCACACCTCATTGGAGTTTCATAAATTTTAAAACGAAAATACATTACTTGTTAGACATATTAAAGTTGGGTATAGCTTCATTATTTTGGCTTCTTTTATGCTGATACATATTCTTGTTCCTTTTTTTTCCGTTCTGTTTTGTTGCCTCTTGCTTTGGCATCAATGACATATTCTTTATCCCCACACCCTCGAGTCTGATCATATATCCACAGGGGACGTATTTTTGACGTAATGGACCGTAAAAAATGCTTCAAAAATACACAGAAACAAAAGAATTTCGCGACGAAATTTCTCTTTGATGTTGTGACATTGCGTCCCATAATATTGCAGACAGAACCAAAGGAGTGTTATTTGGCTGCGGCGGTCGCCCTGCCAAGTGCTACAAATTACGTACCAATTGCGATTTTTCAAACTGTCAATGTCCGAGATCCGATTTCCACTCCAGCACTCTCATCCCGCTCTTTCTTTCGTTCATCTCTTTTATTTATTTCAGTTTTGACGAAAACTGTACTGTCTGGATGCCTTTGGGGAAAAAAAGAAGGAATGTTCCGCTCTCTGAGTTTGGAATGGTTTTCACTTGTGAAGAATGCGGAAACCGTTAGGATCCTCTTCGGATTGGTTGTTCTTTTGCAGTCATTTGGGGCGATTGTTTCGCTTCTTTTATCGATGGAACGGGAAAAATGATTTGAATTTTTTGAGAGTCCATTCTCTTCGGAGGAAAAAAAATATTAATCGATAGAGTTTTTTGATAAATGGATTGTGTGTATATCGGAAAATAAAATATTTTAAATTTTGGAGCTTTAGTAGACGTATATGGATACTAATACTTATTTCTCTGTGTAAAAAAAATATAATTTTATTTTTTATACATAAGAAATTTTCTTATCCATGTTAAATTAATCAATAAACTAAAAATGTCATAGATTAAAATATTAAGCGATTTATCATAAATGCATTGATTATCTACAATTTGGTAACATTCAGTAAATGTAAAAAAAATAATGGATGATAAAAATTTTACTAAGAATTTATTGAAGAATAAAAAATCTCATTGATTGAAATAATAATCGATAACTGTTTTTATAAACAAAAGGACATGTGTGTATGCGTCAAAAAGGGAAATTTTTTTGTAGCTTTTAGCGATACTAACATCATTTTCCTTTCGTTTAAAACACCATTAATTTTTATTGATTCTATTTCTTTTTTAAAGGTAAGCTCATTATATCTATTCGGAAATGTGTTTAATTATATTTACTTTGTGTGATAACCATAAGAAAGATTGGAATTTCAATGAGAAAACGTTTAAGAGAGGAATTCTATCATGAAATAGTTTAAGAGAGATGTCGGTCCACATTTGTGTTGCATGAGATTTCCATTTGAAACCTGGATCTTGGATTTATTAAGCACAAATGAAAATCAAAAAATATAAATTATTTATGGTTAACGACAGGTAATAATGATAACCTAAAACAAACATATGATATAAAAATAGAGTAAAACCAAAATTGAAGGAAAAAAAATACTTTTGTAAGGCATGAAGTAAACAAAAAATAAGTTCTTTTGATGATTTATATTTATTTACAAATTGATAAGCACGCATATAAAGAAACAAAACAAAGCATGGGATGTGTTCTTCCACGCCATGTTCTTTGCGTTTTTGGTATTCTTATAGAGGCATGAAAAAAATTACTATGATTTATTTTTATTTACAAATTAATAAGCACGCGTATAAAGACAAAACAAACAAACATGGAACGTGTTCTTCCACGCCATTTTCTTTGCGTTTTTAGTATACTTATAGAGGTATGATATATACTTATACAGGCCATGTAAAGTTCTGCAAAAGTATTTTAAATACCATTGCCGTTGTTTTAAAATGTAAAATAAATAGAAAAATATGTTATATTTGTAGTTACAACTATGGAGTTTTTTCTCCTTATGTTTTGTGGACAGGAATTACTTTTGATACAGAGATTTTTTTATTTGTAAACTCTCATGCCATTTATATGCAACTAAGTTACTATTCTCCGCACTAAATATGGACTGTGATGTAATTTTTTACACACCTCAAAGTATATTCTTTCTGAAATTCGTAAATGAGAAAACGCTGGATAAGTAAGTGTGTTCTCGCTTTTATGGAGGTGATATAATGAAGTCTATTCTGGAGTGAAATAATTTCAAATGAGGACAATACTTCCTACTGGAGGAATGATATATGGGAAACTGATGATTTTTATATAACTGATCATGGAGCCCATGTTAATGTTAGAGGCGACTTATCGTTTATACACATCAAACGGCCAAGAACTTGATTTATTTTAGTTACATTTTACATTCTTTCCGAAGCAAAACGAGAGCTATCATGGAAAGGATCTCACAATTTTGAACCATGTTCATGTAAAAAGGACGATACTTGAGTTAGCATCCACTCTCCAAATTTCTCCGCCACATTGAGGGAAGATATTGTGCCCTTTTGGTGAAATTGGGTTCCGATCCCGTAATCCTCTGTTACTGATATTGGAACAGTACCATCAGATCACCGTGATCTTCAAAGTACCTGAACGAGGTGAGTATACTTTATGAATTAACCCTTTGCTCATAATAGAATGCTCTTGTTTTTAGTTTAACAGAACGATGAAAGCGTTTTTAATCTTTACCATTGATAACCAGATCAACATTTGCTATAAATGCCAATTATTGTTTGAAATACAATATACTAAAATTCACCCATCTTGTTTGTGATGTTTTAGTGCTATCACTTTCATATTCACATAAGTAGACAGACAAATCAACAAGCAGACAGTCGGATTGAGTTCAATATTTTATGTAGATAAAAATTTGGATGGTATGAATGAATATCAAATTTTATAGTTGTAGTGAGATGCATTTCCAAGTTATCTTATTTATATGCAGAAGGATAGACAAAATTCTGAACATTCCTTTTTGGAATAGAAAAATTTAAAATGGGGAGAATAATCAAAATTTCAAGGTAGAAATTTCGTAGGTAGATAGAAAATAATTATGATACTTTAACTTACTATTTTTTGTATACTCGAGAATAAAAAATGATCCGAACTTAAATTTTTTTGATCAATTGACATCGTTCTTATTAAAGATGAGATAGATTTCCAGCTATATGAGATAGATTTTCTTTCAAAAATGAGTCGCATTTCAATGGATAGTACGGAAATAAAAAAAATTGTTCCACTTCAGCGAAAATAAGTTATACGAAGTATACCTTATACAAAGTATAAAAGCTAACTGGAAGTGAAAAGTCAAACAACTTATCGATAAATGCTTTGTAACTTCCGAGTATTACTATTAAATTTTACGAAAATCTTCTTTGAGTTTTGGAAGTAAAACTCGCATGCGTTTTTGGAAAACAGGAGTTGCATTAAGAAATTATTTAATTATATGTAAAGGCATCAAAAGTTTTGTATTACGGGAAAAAATTCTTCAAAAACCTATTAAGACTAAATACGCATGTTCCATTAAATTTGAAACTGTTGGATAAAAAGCAAAATCGTTAATAATTTGCTTTTAAAGATATTAAACTTCGTTTTAAAAAGATATTAGAGGCAAAAATTTACAGTTAAAATCTTAAGTGTTAAAGTTGAAAAAAAAGTTAACATTTTTTTTAAACTATATATATCGTTACAGAAATGTTGCATTGAATTTTTCTCTCTACAGGTATAATTCAAAGAAGAGTTTAAAATCAAGAAATCCTTTAATGATTTTTCAAGTTTGATAATTATAAATCTACCAACTATATGAAAACATGCACAATTGAAAAGATATTTTTTATAATATTGCTTATCAAGTTGAGTTATAATATGTTTAAGAAAACTGAACCTTATAGAAAAACAAGTTTATTTCATACATTTTATAGCATTGTGAAGCCTTTTTTTATTTATATAAATCGATTCTAGTCAATGTTTTTGTAATAGAACAGCTTGAGTTTTAGATTTTCTGTCCTTAAGAGCATATTAAGAAAATCTTTTATTCTACTAAGAAAGTTTGTTTTTAACGTAATTAAAAAAAAAGAGATTTTAATAAGAACCTTCATTTCTCTCTGTTCATCTATTTCTGATTATTCATACTTGTTGATGCAATTTTATCCCAAAGACAAGCTGTGTTGGTGTTATGACTAGACCTCAACTATGTGCCGGATGGTTATAGTTTCGAACTCTATTCCGTGCAAAAATTACTGTATATGTAGACTTAAAAAATGTTGAATCCATCGTAGAGAATCAAACTGCCTCTCGTTGTTGTGGCGCGGAAGCTCAGGGAGGGAGTGCCGGCCCAAGGGCTTGTTGCCGTCATCTGACCACTGTTGAAAATTACCGGGCCCGTTTCAAGTTATTTCCTATTTTACTTCGAATTGCGATGTAGATATACAAAATATTTTTTGTTGTGATGAGATTTTCGTGGTTGTGTCTTTAATTTTTGCTGGTTATATTTCAACAAAAACGTTTTCGGAAAAATTTTTGTTAATAAATTTATACACGAGTATTGAAATTGTGTTCGTGCTGTAATGAAGAATATCCTATCAGTGCAAGTACTGATGGAAATAAAGTAAAAAAAAAGCTTTAGGGAATGTGACTAAATAATATATAATTCGAGAAGATGAACGCAGCATTCATTTTCATTATCCAATTTTAAAAAGCGTCAATTTCTTTAATTACTTTTTCAACAAAAGAATAAAATAATTACTTTTTCCAACAAAATGAATCAGAAACTTTTTTCTTATTAAACTGCATTTGTTATGGACGTCTCAACAGGAATGGAAAGTATATAGTAATACAAATTTAATTGAAGCTGTCATTGAAAATAAAACTGAAGCTGTTTTTAAAATTGATATTTTATATGCTCTATCCATACGACCTCCTATCTGTTATTTCGGTATTTTCCCCATATGCTTTAATTACAAATATACTCTGTTCTATTTAGATAAATAATCTGAAACACAGTCCCAAAGAGTAATAAAAAACTTACGAACAAAAGCTGTGAAAATAAAAACCCGCCTCGAGTAAAATTCAAAAATCAAACCACCAACATCAAACAATGCACAAAATCTGAAACAAAGTTTTTCAAAATATGCATTCGATCAGACAATGTGGAGAGAGAAAACATTTGAGTTGACTGGGAATTTTTAAGGGTAAATTGAAATATTTTATCTAAGCAAAAAACGTTGAAAAATATAGATTTAGGCTCTAGAAATTTAAGATATGCGTCTCATAGTCCTCTTTTTCTTAGAAAATGGCGGTGAAAGAATTCCATGAATGCATTATGCAAACAAAGAACTTACAGTAAAATGTTTTATAATATTAAGTAAACTTTTGTATTTGCAAATTTTGCGTGGTGAAATTTTGCTTCTATTCTCTGGAGTAACGATATTTTAAAACCTTCTGGCATGCTGGTTCAAATCTGCCTGGCGCAGGAGGCCTGTTTTTTTCCCAAAAATTCAATTTACCGAAAGCTGCCATTTAACATACGATAGCGGGTTGACTTTCTATTTTTTATTTAATAAAAAAACGCTGTATAAAAGGGACCATCAATTATTTTTAAAAGCTAGTAATGTTTAACTATGATAAACGGTTACATTTCGAAATATAATATTTGTAATAAAGAACTTAATTGCATTTTTCTATCCTTTAAGATACTTTGTTCAAATAGAAGCATTATATTTTCGGCGCCTTTATTTAACTTGAATCATTTCATGTTTGCAAAGATGTTTGTAAAATTTCGTGTTTAATGCTTGTAAAAGTTTATAAATTTTTCAATTGCTCTCTCATATCTTGAGTTTTTAGAAATTTGGTATGCTCTCTATTACAATATTTTGATTTTTCAGAATTTAATTATCAGGTAACATATTATTTTGATCAAATTTTAATTTCTTCGAGTGGGCTTCCTATTTTTTATTTAATAAAAAATGCCATATAAATTGGACCATTGATCATTTTTAAAAGCTAGTAATGTTTTGACTATGATGAGTGATTTCATTTCGATTTACAGTATTTGTAATGAGGAATTTAACTGTCTCTTTCTATCCTTTAAGATAATTTTGTTCAAATAGAAGCATTATATTTTAGACGCCTTTATTTAACTTGAATTATTCCAAGTTTGCAACGATCTTTATCTTATGTTGGTAAAATGTGGTGTTTAATGCTTGTAAAAGTTTATAAATTTTACAACCCCTATCTTATATAATAATCTTAAGTTTTTGCATACTTGTATGCTCTCTCTGTTACACCATTCTATTTTTATTTTTCAGAATTTAATTATCAGGTAATATATTATTTTGATCAAATTTTATTTCCGCACTATCTGCACCACCTGATAGAGAATTTGAAGAAAAAAATGGTGAGAAGATTTCATAGCATTTATAAAACTAAGTAATAAATTAAATCTATATACTTATAAATAAAGCTCAATGTGTGTGTGTGTGTGTGTGTGTGTGTTGGCGCTCTACAGACCAGGTCATTTGAATTACAGTTACCAAATTTGGTACATGTATACCTTAGAGGTCGGGAATGTGCACCTGGGGTACCTTTTTTGAATTTTTAATTAGAATTTTAATTATTAATTAAGAACTAACTTTCCCGCCATAAAAAATCTTCCATTTTCATCACCGCCAAATGAGTAAGGCTTCAGTTTTTTCCCCCAACAGTAATGAGGCTAGGGTTAACATTTTCCGGCCGATTATTTCAAACGATTCTGTTTATTTTCTTAATGTTTTATGCATTTAAAATTAAACATTGTTAATTAATCGATCTTTTAGATTCATTCTCAAGTACTTTTGAATTAAAATAACACAGAATAAAGGAAATTAAAAATGTCTAATCTGCATAGCGTTACTCCAACTGGCGTAGAAAAATTCACGCATTTGCGTTACCGTAACTGGCATTGAAAATTCGCGCATGCGCATTGTGTTCTGATTGTTGACAATATTATCAACGGATGATTAAAATTATTTTTAGGTTAGTTGCATGCTTTTGTAATTAAATTGTATTTATGTTAGTTATATATTTTTTGTATATGCTTATAGTTTCAAGTACATAGTTTTTTAAGTAGTTTTTTTAAACCTGTTTTCGACCGATTATTTTAAACGATTCATTTTATTTTCTTAGTGTTTGATGCATTTAAAATTAAATTTTGCTAATTAATCGATCTGTTCATGATGAATCTGAGAAAATTTTGTTGAGAAATTCTTGAGATATTAAGAAAGATATTCTTTAGTTCCCATAAAGTTTAAACGCTCAGTGACTCTGTTATCAATAATCATATTATAAAAAATGCTTTGCTTCAGTAAAAAATATTATTATATTAATTACAGATTAATTTTTTACATTTTAATTTAAAGCATAAATTCTACGGGAGCTAACAGAAAATTAGAGAGATACATATTACTTTATGACTGAAGGCTTTTATAATATTATGAGTGAATTATATGACTATCAAAATTTGACGTTTTAAAATATTTTGATGTAGAATCTATTAAAGTAGGAACTGCGTAAAATATTTAATTATTAAAATTTAAACGAACATTAAGATTGGCGAACCAGCTGGTCGCCAAAGGCGGCTAGTATTAAATAATAGAAAATACTCAAAATGGAAAAATCCGACATCTCAGTACACTGATAAAACTATGTTTATATTAGACTGTATATAATATTTGTTCTTATATTTGTAAAATATGTTGCTTATTTCATGTCTGTAAATATTTACAACTCATGTTTGTAAAGATTTCTATTTAATGTTTGTAACATTCTGTAAATTTTTCATTCACTTAGTCTTATGATAGAATTTTAAATTTATATATATTTATGTTTTCTCCATTACAGTAAACTTATAAGTTCTCTTAAGTAAGTTCCTGAATCAAAATGTTTTCTCCCTCTTTGAGTCCAAAAACACCAATTTTGGAATTATATTTATCGATATGGTTGCAAATACAATAACTCAAATAAAAATATCTAGAGTGATGAAATTTAGTGTGTGGTCTTTATTTTAACACTGCAGATCTATATCGAATGTTGGGCAGATTGCATCAATAAGAAATCTGTTTGCCTGTTCGGTCGTTTTGATGCAAACACGATAACTTGAAAAGGTAATGGGCTAGAAGAATGAAAATTGCCATTGTTTTACTACCAGAATTGTTGATCTATATCAGATTGTGCACCAGATTAGCCAAGAAATGACTCTCTGGGCAGTTCTATTCATGATACAAAGGGAAAAGGGATGAACAGTATGTTGGATATTCTTCATTATAAGACGAAGTTAAATACAAAACGCCTCATCTTATTTTGGAAATGTGTTAGAAAGTTGAGTAGAGAACACACACTATGATGGATTATATGAATAACTGTTCCCATATCACTAATTTATTTGGATTATTAAAAGACGTAATCTCAGATTTTACTTTTGAAACTAATATTTTTTTTATTCCAAAAACAGAAAATATCAGATTTATGTTCTACTTGGAAACTTGTGGGATTACATCCTTTATTTTTGGCCATTAACAATAAACCTAGAAACAATATTTAGTGTGATACTATATAGATGAAATAATATCTCTTGGGTGATAATAAGACGGTTAGATAAGTTCCTCAAGGGAAAGGAAATGTTACTTTAGTGATACAGCATCTATACCACATTGCAGGCGGAAAGTAAACTTCTACTATATATATCTAATAACCGAGCATGCATCTGTAATAAACCGGACAGGAGTCACATGCTGTTTAGAAAATCAAAGGTGATATATGGTGATTATGTTAAAGTTAACAGTATATAAAAATACGTCCAGGATTCTGTAGAAGGTGCTCAAGCGTTTTGGATATAATTTTGATCTCATTATAAAAAATATAAATCAACGAAACTATTCTAGAGATGTTTTATCACAGATATATTCTTTTGGTTATTATATTACATCATAATTTCCATTAATACAGCTTTTTCTAAATTTAGGGAAGGAAATTCATTCTATTCATCCTTCACAGTACAGCAAATCTATATTGTGAGTCCAACAGTCAGTCTGTCGGAGCTATATATGGAGGCTTTGAAGGAGTATGGTTAAATGGCATGGACTTATTTCTAGTTCTTCGACTTATTTTCTTTTTTTTAAAAGTGAGATAGTTGATTTGAAAGTATAACTTTTCGCTAATTTCTAAAAGTCCTTTTTTTGGTTCTATTTATGAAAATCATTACAGTAAAATTTTGTAGAACTTTATTAAAAAAAAGAGACAGAATATTATTTTGATATTACATGAAGTTGAGTTTCGTATTTGTTCAGTTTTTCTTTGGTAATGCCAGCAAGATTTTTCTTTTCAAACAAATCAATAACTTTTCTCCTTGCAAACATTAAAATGTATGCACATTTCATTTCAATTAAAACAATACTTTTCCATTTAATTTTCACATTTTGAATTTGGTTTAAGAAGCTGCATTTACACGCAAGCAGCAATGTATTTGCAAATACTTGTTAAAATTACATGAATGTGTTTAGAAGCATGTAGAGATATTCTGACGCATGTCTAGAAGTTTAGAGGCTTATGTGGATATTCATAAGCATGGTGTTTAGAAAAATATGATGGTGTTCAAAGGCCTGTTTATGTGTTTAGAAACATGCTAAGTGTTTGGCATCTAAAAATGTGTGTAGGTGTTCAGAATCATGTTGAGAGTGAGAAAAAGACCAAAACTAATTAAATCAAAACATTTTATAATTTTTTTAAAAAAAATGTGTTAAACATATATTTAGGAACTTTTTGATATCTGTTAAAATATTTGGAATTCTTTTAAAATATATATTTAAATCAAAATAAATACTGACACGCTTTTCAAATGTATGCTTGACGCATTTTTTAACCCTATATACTGCTCAGTGATATATGCATTCTTTTAAGGAATAAAACTATATCCTTATTTCATTTTTAATTTCAAGAAAGTCAGTTTTTCATACAGAAATGTTAACAAGGAAATAGTTTTGTCAATTCATTGCAATCTCAATTTAATGTTTAAAAGGCTTCTGGTTATTTTTCCCAGTGTTTCCGTACCCTCAATACAAAAATTCCTCTTGATGAAGCTGAATAATAAAAATAAATCAAATTATGTTTAGTTAAACTAAGTACACTTGTAGTACTTTATCCAAATAATGAGGAAAATATTGTAGCGGATGGCTACATTAAATGAAGGAAATATTTTTATTTATTTCCTAAAAAATTTAAAATATGGCTAAAGGATCAAAGAAAGTACCGAATGTTGCTCATTAGTGTTAAAAATGACTTAAAATTAAAATCTTTTTTCCTGCCTTGTTTCGAGTTAAAATATCAGCATCTTTTACCGTGATATTTCAGCGACTATTGAAAAATGTTATGTTTTAGAAATTACTGCAGGACATATAATGTTATCTTTATCCATAGTGAATTTTTAGAAAAATATTTTATGCAGACTTTATTATAGCTATTTGAATTGCCTAGACGAATAAAATATTGATTTAGAGCAGTATATATTATGCTGATAACGTTTAAAAATATGAATACAGTTTCTGTCAATTTTTAAGAAGTGTTTTTTTTACCATCGCTGATATTTTAATTTATTGAATTCATCTGAAAATATGGAATATTAACGCGAATAAGATACTTCTGAGTATTGTATAAAAATTTATACAATTAATTTTTTTCCAAATTTTTCAACATTTGTAAGAAATAATAAGAAGAAACGCATCTTGGAATAAAAGAAACCTGTTTTAATTTCACTTTAATGAGCAGATATTATGCATCAATTTTTTATCATTAAATACACTTTTATTTCCTATTTTATTTTAAAATATTGAGGTTACAATTTTTTTTATCCACGAATATCTATATAAGACCTCTGTTTTAAGTGCATAATCATAATAACCGTAGAGTATTCAAGGGAAAAAAAAAGAAAGGCAAAGCGTAATTGGTCTTTCCAAAATATTCTCAAATACTCGCTAATAAAGGTGAATTTTAGTTTTAGAAGCGTTTTTTACCAACCAAAATTGAAACTGAAATTTGATACTGAACTACAATTTCAGCCACAAAATCAAATATCAAATTTGATATATTTAAGTGAATGCGTTTTTGAATTATCCCGTTTACATGCTTCTGAAAGTACAGACCGACAGACTTTAAGTCTTCTTCTTCGTTGGCTCAAAATTTGACAGATGTCTACAATATAGATGTTAATTCTGTGTACCGAATTTTATTTACATAGCTGGTTTCGTTTTGCAGTTACAGTGTTAACTTATTTTCGAACAGCCAGCCAGTCAGACCTTCTCTGAATAGAATTTACTCAAAACTTGATATAAATCTACAAATATGGTGTAAAGACCACATACCAAATTTCATTCGTCTAACTTAAAGCGTGTTTGAGTTATCTTTGTCACAGACAAACAAGTAGACGGATATTTTTTTAAAAATTGTTTTTCAAACACATAGAGGTCTCAAGAGTCTTAACAAAGGAATTCCTCTATTTTTCATTCCTAGGTTATTCATCAAAATCTCGAAATCGAATTTTTTGACTATTACAATACTTACTCTATATTTCACCTAGGATAAAAAAAATAAAATAAAAAATCCTAGAATTTTGCATTTTAGTAAAAACCTGTACTACAAAAGTTCTACGCTTTATAAGAATCGCTATAAGAGATAGAAGATGTAGTTTAAAAAAATGCCACTTGAATGTCTGCAGAATTTTGTTGTATTAGAAGCGCATACTGAAAATGTTAGAAATAGAATAAAATTCGGTTGTTGATTTTGGATTTAAATATTAAACAGAAAATTAAAATAAATTAATAATTCAACTTATACACCGAAAGCAATTGAGGATGCTGCATTTCTGCTGTACCAATACACGAGCGCCATCTATTTTTACTTTCTCGTATTTGAAGTATAGAGAAAGTATTATAATCGTCAAAAAATTCAAACTGGAGGTTTCGACGAATCTACACGTTTTAGACCTCCCTGAGTTCGAAAAACACATTTTTGAAAAATGTTTCTGTACATTTCATTATTTTTTTTTCGTATGTGAAGAGAAAATATTGCTACCGTCGAAAAATTCGAACTCGTGATTTGACGAAATTTTCGCGTTTAAGTCCGTCCACAGAATCTGAAAAATATGTTCTTGAAATTATGTCTGTCTGTGGCAAATATAGCTTCCAAATGCTTTGAATTCGACTTATGAAATTTGGAACACCCTTTTTACACCACATTAGTAGATATCAATCAAATTTTGTACTCAATCCATTTAGAAGTCTGTCTGACCGGCTGTTCGAATATAAGTTCACACGATCATTAGAAAAGCAAGAGACATAGATAGATAAAAATCGGTAAACAGATTTAACAAGTATAATGAAGAATACCTATTAAATTTTGCGACAAATCCAAAAAAAGGTTGATTGTCTGTTGGTTTGTACTTTTAGAAGCATGCAAACGCTATAACTAAAAAAAAAAAAAAAAAAAAAAAAAAAAAAAAAAAAAACAGAGATTTAAATATATCAAATTTGATACCCGATTTTGTGATACAAGAGTAGTTTTGTGTCAAATTTTTATTTCGTTCTGTTGGGACAAAAAGCGTTTTCTTGTATAACACCTTTATTAGAAAGTACGCGAGAAAGTTCCGAGGAGACCATTCTCGCCTGTTAAAACATTAGAAAATGTCAGTATTTTTGTTTTGTGATTTACTCATATTAACATTTACGCCAGACGCTTTTTTTTAAATTAATGATTTTATCTGCTTTATGCTTTAATATTTTATATATTTCAGATCTATTTTACTTACTTTCTATGAAAATATTTCTTTGAAAAGAGTGAATAAGACGCTGCCCAGATAGAGCTTCTACCTAGAATGGAGTTATAGTATTTTCCGTAATATAAGTCTTTTTCTAACTTATTTCATGCATTAGAACAGTATTTTCCTTTTGCTTTTGATTGATTTTGAATTTAAAAATGCCTACCTCGAAATGTCACATTCTTTTAGGGAATTCTTTTTAGTGAATTTTTTGTGAATTTAATTTCATTGCATTAAATTCACGATTTAAATTAAATTATTCAAAAGGCATTCAATATGACAATAGTTATGAATTATCAATTTTCTATATGGTAGATTATTCTAATCCGATAAATCTATCGCCTTTATGTTATTTTTGAAATTAATTTATCACACTAAATTAAGTGAACAATAATTGTTAAATCTCATGGCGAATGTGAATGAATATTTTAAATATTTCTTATGTCAGGTATTATAACAAGATCAAGTATTATTATAATTAATTTCAGCATCAAACAATACATCAAGTATTATTGTAATCGAGACTAGTACTGAAGTTTGCATATTTCTGAAAAACGATGTATTAAAATACCCCCAAGAAAGTCTTAGAAAAGTATTAAATTTGCATTTTTTAACACAATTTGATAACAAGTTGCTGATATGCTTATTTTTTAGCATTATATGTAATTAAAATACAATTAATCTATTTCCTCCATTAAATATATTACATTCCAATCAATTAGTCCCTTTGACCTCAATGAAAAACCGCGAATTGTTCCCTAAAAATAATGGATTTATGTGTTACGTTCCACATAATTGAATCTGCATTTTAAACATTCCAAGACATCAACCATTGTTAATGTATGACCGTCGATCAGAATAATCAAGGTTCGTGCAGATATTCCAAGCCAGATCTTGGAATTTTAATACCTTCTGGCAAGCCTTATTAAAGGAATTGCCTTCATCTTTCATTCTTTGGTTATTTGATCGAAGTTCGTGGCGAAGAATCGCGAAAGCAATGAAGAGAAGAGCGATCGAATGCGTCGATTTCGCAGCTGGGAGGGCCGAGCATGTTTTAATTGACCTCATCGCCACATTAGCGACGAGTTCTCGCGAAACGTGCCGTGTTGCTATTTTGTTGGGGGAAAATTTGGGCAGAGCAACTTTATGCAAAACCGTCTCGCTCGCTCGCACGCACACTCTTTCCCCTGATTAACAATTTCGGCTTCTCTCTGGGCCTTTGTAAATGTTACAGGTCGGCCGGTCCGGGCTCTCATTATATCCGCATTCATCTCGGGCCTCCACGCAAACAGCAATTTGCATAAAAAGAGACTCGGCTAAAGATTTGGAAATTTATGCTCGCTTATCTACGGCTCGAAAGAGTTAAGACAAAATGCCCCTGAGGCCGTGATTTGTTTGTGGCTTTTGCCAGAGAGAAAAATGACTGCTCGAAGATTTCCTATTTGGATTTCATTACGGGGATTTGCCGGGGCTGTGGCTTACAGGTAGAGTGTGCGCCCCAGGACAGAGGATGCTAACGTTCCCCTGGAGAGGACTGGCGGAAGGAGAAAATGAGTTATGCCCCTGGCCTTTAGGGTCCAGGGGCGAATGAGAGATTAAGGGGTTTCCGGGGATGACCAACGGAAGGTAGGTGCTGCCTCGCGTTAATCTCTGTTATTAGCGCCCTGCCGGAAGCTCAGAATGTAACCAAATTATTTACGACGCTGCTATCTATGAATATATAATATATGCGAGAGTGTAATCAAGCCTTTTGCAAAGTGGTCGAGCATAATTAATGAGCGTTCGTCGGGCTTTAATCTGAATTTCAATGCCAGCCAAAACAGGTGATGCGAAGAACCTAGACGGCCAATCGATGGGCCAATGAGCGACCGATAATTTTAGCACCTGATAACCGCTCTTGCCTTTCTTTGTTCGATCCTTCGCATCAGAGAATCTACCTGGATCTTTCTCTCTCTCTCTCTCTTACACCGTTACTATTTAAATGGTAAATAGAATCTATCCACCGATTGTTATGGAAATGGATGGACCCTGAAATCCCTTTAGATCTTGTTTTGAGATTATTGGGCGCAAACGGAATTCAAAGTTATGAATTTTTAATGAGATAGAGAGGGGGTTGAAAGAGTTGTCTGCTAACCTCAACTTCTTCAAAAACTCCTCCAACTCCTCCTTTAAAACGCTTTCTTGGAGATTGAGAAGTTGGGATCGCTGGATTGAAAGAACATATAGTGATAGACTATAGGGAATACTGAAGGAGTTTTACTCTAATTTGCACATCAATTCAAAAACGCATAAGCGACACGAATAGAAGGATCTATTCTTAAAATAATTTATTGGAAACATTGTGGGACTTTTCGATATTCTCACACTGGATCACACTTTCATCTTCGTGTCAACTTCATTTTTAACACACAAACTATATTAACAGAAGTCTTCGCCTAATCGCTTCACAGATATGGAGCTATATGCAAATGACAAAAATTACATTAAAATTATGAAACATAAAATAAAAAATAAAACCCTTTTGTTTCATATAACAGAAAGCCACACATTTTTGCATGCAGATTTAAGAGGACATTTTGCTTGATTTAAAAACTTTGTTATATACATTTCTAGGACTAATGCAAAATAAATGAGGACTTGGAAAATAATAATTAGTTTATTAAAGCAGCATTAATCTGCTATTTATGGATAACATAAAAAAGCGTAAGTATTATACAAGATATTCAAAAAACGAGGAATATTTTACACTTAATGTAAAATTCGAATAAATTGAACAATGGAAAGCTTCTGCGATTTCGATCAATTTTATATGATAAATATAATATCTAAGAAAATTGTAGATCTTTTAAAATGATAAAATGTTAAAAAGGATTTAGTAAGCATTTTAAACTACTCTTATGTGAAAACTGATTTCCAGTCTTACTTTCCAGAGATTGACTTTTAAAACTACCAAATGACTTTCTTGTATGATAATAAAAATATTCTGAAAAAATGAAGGAAAATAAAAGGGAAAAAAAAGACAACAGCAAAGTAAATATTTATATTAACATTTGCTATATTTACATAACATAGATGAAAAATTACTTGCTTAATATGCATTAAATGCAACAATAGCATTTTAACTTTTGAAGTTTAAGGTGAGAGTGAGGTAAGAAGAGGGTTCTAGCGCTTTTTGATTCATAAAATTAAAATATTTAGACGTGGATAATTTTTAAAGAAGATTCGTTTTATTGCTCATTAAAGATGTTCATAATAATGTATAAATGAAGTGAATTTTAGATTAATTAATTAGAAAACACTTTTGAGTTAAAAAATAAAACTTTATCTTATCTCACCTGGTGGGCTAAGATGGTGCCAGTTTTCTAACAAAGATGAGCTGATTCATCAATTTCCTGTTTTTTCATCAACGCAAGTGCATTGAGCTCTACGTCTGCACTTCTGACTCTCAATATACTTCACAGCTGACCGAAAGTATAAATATTCATAGTACAGATACTCAACATAATTCCTCAAAGCTGGCTATGGAACATTAGCATTTTTATCGATTCCGGATTCCACCGACCTCGATGAGTCTTCCTTATATACTTCAGAATTATTTCCGTTAATCTGCAAAGAAAAAAGTACGACTCAAAATAATTGGAGAAGGCTAAATTACTCTCCCACAAAAAATATCTTGTCCCAAGTATGAGTAAAAAAATTATTATTTCTGGTTGTTTTTTAGGATTTTAATAAGATTATCTTAATTAATCGCTAAAGAATAACCTTTTTATTGATAAATATGAAATTACAAGTATAAGTATAAATTGCCAAGGTAGCATAATTTGTTGCACAATATTTAAAAATATCATGAAATGCTGTGAATATTGATCAATTTCATACAATATTTTACAATATTTGTGTGCTATTAAAGTGCTTATTTCAAGACGAAACGACGCAAGTAAACCTTTCGCACACACACACAAAACTAAGTCAGACTGCTTCTTTAAAAATTTTTCATACGAGCTTAAGGATTCAATTCAAATGACTGCTGATAAAACAATGCTTCTTCTTCACTATTATCCAAGTATGAAAATCATAAGACCGTCTGTGACATCAAGTTAATCAGTAATTCAACAAAATTTTTTGTCCCATTCTCCCCTTATTTTTCTTTTTAGAACATTTTTGTATTTTACAAATAGATATTAACTAAATTATTACTAAATTCGTAACCAAATAATAATAACTTCAACTAAATTCATAACTAAATAATTAATTAGCTATAACAGTATTCGTAAAGAAATAGAGCTAATTCATGTTCATAAGATGCATACCAATTTCATATTGATAATTTAATTTCAGAATCCATCATCCGTTTTACAGAAAAAGAAGGACTTGATATTGTAACGTAGTATAAAGTTACGTACCATTAGTTGCGAATGACATACGTGGTGACTTACCTCGTGACTTTGACTTCAAAAGAATTAATCCATTGTATTGCATATCATACAAATATTGTTCAACTGTTGTCCAACTAAAATTAAAACGTACATGTTATCGATATATATTTAATTTGTCTATGATACGAATCAGAAATACAAAATTTCACACTACAGCTTAATAATTAACATTTTCTGACATTCAATGAAGCGAAATTTTTTCACTTGAAGTTGTTCCTTACAACCTTAATCTTTCCTCAAACAGTTCAAAACTGTGATATTTTCAAGTGCCTTCTCTGTCACAAAAGAATATTCTCTTTCTGTATATGACGGTTTTATTGTGATTGTGACGCAGTAAATATTTCTATTACGGCGACTACGACATCTCGTGAAACTATGACACAATTAAAAAATCACTTGATATTCATTGAAGCGAAATATTTTTTTATTTATGGAAATTTTCATTTCATTTACTCTTTTGTCAAACAACTTGAAGGTGGTGAAATTTGCAAGTGTTTTTTCTGCATCATTGGAGTCTTCCTTTTACGTAGGTGAAGGTTTTTATGTGTTTGTAACGCAGTAAACATTTCAATCCCATTGACGTTATGAATTGACTCCATTGCGTTTATATATCACTCATATATTTGTTTTATTGCTCTGCATAAAATAGTAAAAGTAATATACTTGTAGTAGAACTCACCACTATATGAATTTTATTACATTACAACATATTAATCCAAAATCCTTATGTATCATATATTAATTAAGGGAGAAATGTTTAATATTTGTTTTATGCAAATCAGAGAGACAAAATTTGACTCTTCAATTCAGTAATCAACAAAATTAACAATCAACGAAATAATACAATTCTAGCTTGCAGAAATTTCCCCTTTATTTAATCTTTCCCCAAGCAAATCGAAGCCATGATACTGGCAAGAATTTTTTCTGTACCAATGGAATCTTCCCTTTCCGTAGGTGAAGGGTTCTCTGTGCTCGTGACTCTATAAATATTTCAATCGCGCCCCACGGACGTTTGCGGAAATAGTTAAGTATTTGTCAGAAGGAACCGCAGAGTGAAAGAGTGAGTCGAAATTCGGGAAAGGGGCATCGAAATTATTGAATCTCGATCGATTCTTGCTTTGGAAGAAAAGCGAAGAAGCCTTGGGCTCCTCTGGAGAGAATCAGTTCATTAGCCCACTCGGACTTCGGCTTCGAACCTCTTGGAAATTCGCTTGGGGGCTGTCCACAAATTCTCATCCAGATCTACTTGCAACTGTTTTTTGCCCTTTCATTCTGCAATTTCTCTTTTTTGCCATGTAACTTAAGAAGAATACTGTCACGTGTTAAAAAGAATACTACTCTGTTCTCAGCTAAAGAGATTCTGAAAGCAATGGTATATTAAAACTGCAAATAAATTCTAAGCCGTGTCTATAAATCAGTGCTCCGACTGCAGACTATTTTAAATTACAGGATAAATACAACGTTTTCAAGTAGGGTCTAGATTCTTTTGAAACGAAACAAACTTCTATTTATATGCAGCGGTACAATAAAATAATATAAGTATTGTAATAGCAAGAAGTTAATTAACCAATCTGAAGAATTCGCGGAATGTATTGACAAAAGTCCAATCTATGTAAATAATTGAAGGCGCATCTAGAAGATATTATGTGATAAAAAAACCCGTAAAATATTAAAGCTTTTGCGGATAAATATATTACCTCAAATGTGATTAACATCACCACAGCTTTTTTAATACATTACTATGGCACATTTTAATTTTATTATTTTATATATTTTATTTATTTTTATTATTTTTATATTGAGACCAAGTATTTTATGTTTTACAATGAAATTCATATTTAGCTAAAAGGCTATTTTTATATATTTAAAGAGTGGTAGCTTTAAGATCACATGTATGTGATTTGAAGATGTATTGGTGTGAAAATGAGAGAAATTAATTATATAAAAGATTGAGATAAATTAATTATATAAAATAAAATATTAATTATATAAAGTAAAATAATATTTATATATAATAAATAATTAAATAAATTATATAATAATAATAATTATATGAAATTAATTATATAAATAAAATTAATTATATAATTCGGCTATTCTTCTGTTTTTCTAAGTATAAATTTCATTGGCTAATAGAAAAGCGGTGGACTGTTTATATCGTGAATGATTTCTAAAGGGAAGCATGCGCTTTTCCTACTGCTAGACTTGCATTGAATACTGAATGAAGGTGAATCCCTCACGGTTAACAAACACTTTCTGTGGTCAAATACTTGAATATTTTCTATTTCTCTTGAATATTTAGTATTACGCATATCATTACATCTTTAATGTTCTTGTATAAAACTGAATCAGTTTCGTTCGTTTTGCCTATTTTTTGATTCGCATATTATGTAATAACGGCGAAAGATTAAAAAAGAAATTTAAGAGGTATATTTTCACAAAAATTAAAAAGAACAATTTTGATTGCATTTAACCTTTAAATTAATGATAAATTTGTTCTAAAATTTTTAAATTCTTGCAATTCACCAAATCTGTAATAGTTTGCATTGTTAAGTCCATTTTCTTTACATTTTAAACGATTTTTTTTTTCACTTTCAATATGTTGTTTGCCTTTTCAATGAATTTTTATTGCATTTTATTTTAAATAATAATCTCTCACCAAATTTGTTTCAAGATATTTTAAAATGATGCGAAAAGGAGCCATACTGAAAAACATTCGTCTGCAAAACAGGATGAATAAATAAAATTCAACTCACTTCAAAAAGAATAAGTTCAACTCACTCGAACTCTATTAACCTGCCCATGTCCCATACTGAAAAACATTCGTGCGAAACAGGATGAATAAATAAAATTGCCCTGATAAGTTGATTCATGAAATGTCTTTCTTCAGTTTTATTCCGAGTACAAATCGTGATTTCAATTATAGTATCTTTCGTACTATTAGCCATGTTATTTTGAATAGTCTTACTGAATGCGTTTGAAAGCAAGTTACTTCTTTGCTGACACAAAATAATTATTTTTGAAGCATTTGTAAGAATTATTTTGTCTCGTTTTCCCGGCTTTTTTTAAAAGTTATCCTTTATTTCAAATAAATTCTTTGATTTGATTTATCAAAATTTATTCTTTACAGCAAGAAAAAATTCTGAAAAAAAAATACATTTCACAAGAATCTCTTTTGAAAGCAATTTAGTAAGAAATCAAAGAATGTCTCATTTTGTAGATTAATATAGATAGGTTTTATGAGTTGTTTTATCAATTTATTTTTTTCTTTGAAAAAACCAAGTAATGTCCGAAATGTTTATAAGATATTGTTATGAAAAATTCAAAAATCTGATTTTGAGTGTACGGAGAAAAAAGTCAACAAACACGATAATGGTTAAAGATGATTTATTGTTCAAGAAAACTCGAAATATATGTAACAAAACACAGATGAAGCATATATAAAACAGCAACACCCAAGCAGCAAATTGGCAATAAATTACGGTAACAGGAAAAAGCGCTCAGAGGGAACTAATTCATAGAAGATCGACATTCCAAAGAATAAGTTCAACTATTAAGCCGCCCATGTCTTTCAGCTCAACTAACACTATTGACTCCATCTCGGGTTTTTTAGAACCTCCCTGACAGGGCGTCGAATGTTCTAGAACGAAAGCTGGAACTGAAGTTATCGCCAAATTTATTGGATATGGACGGTGCTCATTTTTGTCGCCAAATTCATCAAATTCTTCGCGAAGTCACGAAATGATAAGTTAGATTGTCGTCAAGGTCGAGCGTCCTTAACTGAGTATCCATTCAGTAGCCATTGCTATATCTGCAAAACTGTCTTCCTTATCAGGAGACTTACTTCGCAAGGAAGCAATATTACAAATTCGTAACGCCATCAAAAACTTTTTTAATGGAAAATTAACTGGTGTTGGAAATATTTTGAATAAAATGCAAGGCTACATTTTTTTCATTCAAAAGAAGAGTTACTTCAATATTTTTCTTTTATTCTACAATAACATACGTCAGGTAAAAGCTAACATTCTAGCTCAAAAAATTTATCGCACTTCCTTGTAAGTACAGGCATCCATCTTTTTTTAAATTAGTCTTTTCTACCAAAAGCCCTTACAGGTTAATGTGAGAAATAAAAGCGAGAGAAAAATTTAAATGAAAAGCACATTAAGAAGGAGAAAGTTCAGCCAAAGTTTTAATATGTTTTAGTATTACTAAGATTTCCATTTCAGGTGCGAAAAGAAGTCGAATAAAGGGTAAATTATGCAAGAAAGCAGTCAACTAGAATACCATTAAAACGAATAAGACATCTCAGCGTTGGTGACACAAAGATTTTAAAAGAATGAGAGAAGAAATGCTCGCTGTCTTGATTGCAGAAAAATGCAGGAGAAAAGTAGAATTTTAGAAGGGATAATACTTTTTACGAAGCCGATAATTTTTCTTATTTTTTAAGCGCATACTTATACTCGTAAAATGAGAACAAAGAAAGAAAAATCACTTGTTATTTTCCAATTTATTACTAATTCGTATACAAATTTATTAAATGGTATTTTAGATGGACTTTGAGAATACAAAGAGTACCGTACTTTTTCTGTCATATTTCTTGAAATTTGCTGTTGAGAAAACATTATTTAAAAAAAATTGTGACAAGAAAACGAATGTTACTCACATAAGATCATCGGTGAAATAATATCATAAAAATGATGCAAAAAAGGGGGGGGGGAAAGGACGTGACTTGCTTAATAAACCCATAACTAAAGTAATATATATGAAGCATTTTTCTTTTTGTTCATATTTTCCAATTTTTTCTTATTTTTGAGTAGTAATGATAAAATATTATTTAAGATAATTAAAGCGAAAACACTGATAATACAAATGATTAAAATTATTATTGAAACAAATTCTTGAAATCTTAAATTGATTATTTTGGCATTTTAAACTATTTCCCTTATTTTTTACTTAACTAATGCCGAAACATTAATTTTGAAGCAGTTTCGTGGCCGAAGACACTTTAAACTTTTAACTTCGTTTTATTTCATCCCGGGAGGCAAAATTTATGCACAAAGA
>JAPMOR010016510.1:684272-718171 GCA_026543865.1 Argiope aurantia | reverse complement strand
TTTTCCTTAAGTAATCAAACATGTCTTTCTCTTTTTTTTAGTTAACAAAGCAAAACTCGCGAAAATAATATTTTTTAAAAGAATGCTAATAGAAATTCGAGCAAATACTATTGTTTTTTATTACAGGATGGGAGATAAAACTTGTTATTTCAATACAATTTTGACCATTTTTAGATACTCATTTCAATAGATATGACAGTATATTTTAGGATATTCATCATTTCATATATACGAAATAGATACAACAAGAAAAGATAAGTATAAGTTTTCATATCAATTCTTAGAAAGTAATCTGTTGACTAGGGTCTATTCTAAGAATATAACACTATTGAGATTATCGATGCATATTAGAAAATGAAAATTTAATTTTTGGCTTCACAGCGTTTAATGATCCAATGTTATTGCATTATAAATACATTCATACCTTGTTATTATTCCTAAAGTGTATGAATTACCTTTCAAAATTTGCTTTATGTATACTAGAGCATAAAAATCTTTTTAATTCTTGCTATTAATATTTCTTTATATATTGCATTCCCCATTCTTTACAACATAGCATTCATATATATGGTTCAGTTTTAAACTAGAATGGAATTTTAAATAACAAGATCTTTCTGTTCTTATTAGAATCACATGAGTAATAATCATAAATTTAAATGAAAAATATGAATATGAAAGTTGATTAAAAGGGGTGAGTCACTAAAGAAAATATGAGAAATTGATGAATTTGAACGAAATCTCTTATTTTAGAGTATTTTCAAATTCATATTGCTTTTCAAAATGAAAGAAATATCTTAAGATATTCAAAATTACTTGTTTTTATGCTGAATCATAATTTAGATTAACGGAATGCATTTTTATTTACTACACAGCCCACATTTCATATTTTCTTGATGTATTTCCATTTCTTAAGTGATATTTTATGTTACAGTATATTCATAAATAAATGATTGTGAAACGTCCTTGTCCACATTTTGCAGTCTAGTAGAATTAAAATTGATTTATTTCTATTACTTCGCAAAAGACTAGTAATTTCTTTTGTTATTTACTATTTTTGATTGCTTTTTGGTATTTCGAAGAATATTATACACCAGCCGGAGGATAAAAATATTCACTCTCCAAAATATGTCGGAAAATGGTTTACTATTAATGTGTTAAAATAAAAAGAAGTTATTTAGTGACAGAAGCATACAAATATTTATAAAAATTGGTAAGAATAAATTAGATGGTTATTTTTTTATTGCCCGGACTAATTATGGTAAAGTGTATAGCATTGAAAATTCTTCATTTTCTTTTTTTTCTCAAAGTTAAGATGAATATAGAGACCCTTTCAAAATCAAGCAGATAAACTAAATAATCACCCATTAACATCTCATTCAAATTTGTTAACTCCTGGTGTCCTGTTTTTAGGATAGCTACATTTCACATCCGCGGCTAAATAGAATAAATTTTATAATTCTTTTTTTGCTTTTTCTAAAAAAATCAATGCGTTCTCAAAAAATATCAAAATTATTTAAATTTTTGCTTTTGTTTTTTGCCCTGATTTATTTTTGAGGTAGTAAAAAAAATTCGGGAGAAGTTTTTGTTTTACTATATTTTAAAAGTCTTTTTAATATTTATCTGCAAAATTGTTTTTTAAAATAACCTTTTGTCAATTTCTGATAATTTTTTTGAAAAAAAAATTACTTTGGAATTTACTTTTACTCCATAGTTGCATGGAATTTGCTATTTTTAATGTAATTTAAAAGAAATTTACCGAAATCTGTACTTTAGCCTGAGTGCGAATTTCGGCAACATTTCAAAGAATTAGCAATTTAAAATAAATAAATAACATTAAAAGCTAAGAAAAAGCACTTAGATGATGGAAGAATACAAATATTAACAAAAATTAATAAAATTGTTGGTTATTCATATATTGCCTGAATAAAACCTGGTAAATTCACTCAAAATTGAAAAACTTTATTTTTCTGAGAGTTGAAAAGAGTATAGAATCCTTTACTAGATAGAACAGATAAAGTTTTTTAAAATGACCTTTCGTCAATATTTAAATATTTTTTTGAAAATTATCAATAAAAAAAGTTTTGTAATTTACTTTTACTTCATATTTGTACAAAGTTTGTCATTTTAAAAGTAATTTAAAAGAAATTTACCAAAATCAATATTTTAATTAAATTGGGTGTCAATTTTTCCTCATTTAAAAGAATTAGCAATTTAAATTATACAAATAGCATTGAAAATCCCGACAAGCACTTAGATGATGGATGTGTACAAATATTAATAAAAATTAATAAAAATATAGTTCGTTATTCTTATACTGCCTGAATAAAACTTGACAAATTTACGCAAAATTGAAAACTTCTATTTTTATGAGTATAGAATCCCTCACTAGATAGAACAGATAAAGTAAAAGTACGGAAAAACGAATATAATAGGAAAAAATAAAAAAAGAAAGTTGAAGAACAATTCCTTATAAAATTCGTTCTTCCAAATGTCCCCCAGCTAAAATTCCGTCCTCATTCAATTTCAAACAGGCCAAGTTCACCTCTCCAATTATATTTTATTCAGAGACGCCCTTACTTCCATCATTTGTTCCGAGCCAGCACATGGACCTGCTTCTGTTTTATTAAATGCCTGCAATGGCCGCGAGGAATTCGAGACTCATTGACAAAACACAGAACAAATTGTTGTTTCGCTGCGGATTTCCCACATCTATGAATTTCTGCTTCTTTTCTTCCGCTTCCCAAATTGATTTCTCTAATTCACGGGGATGTTCAGGGTATTTACGGAAAAATTGTTGACTTTGTGAAGTTTAAAATAAGTTGTCTACATCAAAGTTTCTTTCCTCTTTCAATATTCTTACTCTTTAACTTGTGTGTTGACGTCCTCGGGAGGATTCGGCTTTTCTAGAAAATGCCCTTCGGCGCAGAGAAAACAGAATGCAAGAATTAATTTGGTCTTAAGCCGTTTTTCTTTCTGTTAGAGTAATGATTGCAGACCGCAAAAAGATCTCATAATAATAGACCTAACCTGCATTTAATGAAACGACAGCTCCTCCCTCCCAGAAATACTGCTGTCTTGTTTTAGATTGTTTTATATCCTCCAGACTTATTCTATGAAAATCCATTCGAGATAAAAATGTATGCCAAAAGAAAAAGTTAGCGCAGACTTAAAATATTACTAAACAGCAAATATTTTTCTTTTTAGTGTGGGTTATTGTTTATATTAAGTCTTAATTTTGTTTATATTTTATAAGACTAACTTCTTTTTTTATCCTTCAAAATCAAGCGAGGAAAGTTTCAATAAAAACATATCACTTTATTAATTTAACATAAAAAATTCATATTTTTTTAAGCTTTAATATTTTTTAAATATTTTTTTAAGTTTTAGACAGCTTCATTCAATAATAACTATAACAAGAATTGCTAACTTTTATTTTTTGTTGCTAAATTTTTATACACAGTTTATTGATTTTTCAACTTACTTCTTTTTGATACAAGTTGCAAAGCTGGTAAAATTTTACAGTACAAGTAAGCACTCCTGAGCGGGTGCGGGTTTTGCATTTTTAAATTAAGGAATTAGTCCATATGATTCGCTCAAGATTAGAGTGCAATGTATATTTATAATAGTTGCCTGCCATTGTATACTGATTATTAATTTTTCTCCTCAAATTAAATGATTTCCAAAAATTTCAATAAAAAAATTTGTGTAATTTGTTCTTAATGGTTTTCTCAACAAAATAATAAAAAAATTTCAATTGAAATTAAAAAAAAATGTCAATTCAAATTTCAAATTCAGTGTAACATACATCCTACACCATTTTAGAAATCTTATACCTCTTTGTTCACTATGCTAAGTACGTATTTCCCTGTTTTCTATCAATATCTTTATATATCCAATTATATCACAAGAAAAAGCAAAAATATTTAAAATGGGCACAATTTAAAACAATTTCATAACTACTTGATTCTATATTTAAATCTTAATTTTATACATAGAAAAATTTCAAATCTTTTTTAAAATCATGTTCTATACTTAAACTTACTGAACATAGAAATGTAAGGCGAATCTTCATGTTTCTATCATCAGCAATGGAGAGAAGCAAGCATAAAATATTAATAGCAACAATGAAAATGATTTATGGTGAACTTGAACGATAAAACATATTTTTTATAAAATAAACTAAACATATTTCTTGAATAATAATTTAATATAGAAAAGAATTATAATGCAAAAAATTAATATAATTAACAAGACAACTTTTTAAATTTTAAGATGATTAAAAATCCTTTTTGTGCTATAATATTTTCAGAAGTTATTGTAGAAAAACGCTAAAAAATAAGAAACGAGAAAACGAATATGATTTAAAAGTTTGCCATACCCGACTGTGTTAATTTCTATCATGACATCAAATTATCCAACATTTCTCAGAAAAGAATTAGCTGGATAATTTTCCGAAGCCAACATAGTTGTATTTATTACAATCCTATTATTTCTGTGGGTTCTACTAAACGTTTCTCTCTCTCAGAAAACGCACTCGTCTTCTGAGATAAAAGATCATCTGCCAACTCGTCAAACCCATGCTATATCATATATTAAAATAATGTAATGTTGAGACATGAAAAACAGTTAAGTATTCGTGTGAAAATGAGTAATTGCAAAAGTTGTCTAATAATACAAAAATTCAAAATACCAACATATGTTTACAATTCGCAGATCTCATATCTCATTTCAAAATCTCTTTAATATTCTCTTAAAATTACCTGATTTATCTTTTTTATCTTCGAGTTGTATCTTATGTGAATATTTGAAATTGAAATCAAAATTTGCAAAAGAATAAGGAAGAATGATTTTATTTGAAAATTTCATATATTTTCTTGAACTTGTGTAGAAATGTTTTGCAAATTTAGAATGTCTAATTCTTTTAGAATTCAAAATATCTTCGAAAATATTATGCTTCTTTTGCTTGTTTGAGCAACTTAGTTAGAGGAAGGGGGAATTAAGTTTAATCGTACATTAATTAAACGAATTTTATTTTATCTAACAATATATAATCTGTGCATTTAAGAATTCGCAATAATTTATAAACAGTGCGAAGATTATTTAAATATTCAAAATATTTGCGTTGAAAATATACGAGGGATTAGTTATCTACTGAAAGTAAATAATTTAAATAGAACATATTATTTGGAAAAATAAATCTCCAATCATTCTACATAAAATTTAATTAAAAAACATTTAAATTACGCTTTCCGGGGATACGAGATTACAGTAGTTAGAACAGTTTCTTCATTAAGTGTTTGTTGTTTTAATCTAATCAAAAAATTAAACGTTCCTCTTGAGAATTATTTTATTATCGTTAAAAACAACTTAAAAATGAGCAATGAAAACTGTTTCTCATTTTATGGCTATTAAGTAGTTTCCTAAATTCGAATTTTTAATTTTTTTTGTTTTCTCCTTTAATTCACATTGATTTTATTAACGAAATTACAAATGACTCGCCTGCAATTAGTTGAAATGCCCGAGGGGATCATCATGAAGTTTTGATCTGTCAGAAACATATATTAATAGAAAATTAGGAGAAGAACATTTATTTATGATTAAATATCTTGGAAGAGATAAATTAAGTTCTCAAGCACTAAATCATTAAAATTCTAAATCATTTTTGTTGGGAAAGCGAAATGAAAAATATTGTTTTTGTAATCACATTCAGAGAAAATCCCATGCTTCTGGTTCAATAAAAATGTAATAACAGCTAAAAATATTGGAATGAGTCGTATTGTAGACATAGTTGCTTATTTTATTCCTAGGAACTTATGGACGCATTTATTCACAAATGCTTTACTAATAAAATGAATTTAATTTATCATATTTTTGCCTATATTTTTCTCTTTACATTCATTTCTTCTTTTATTAGGGAAATTTACTAACTTTAATTTATTCTTAAGTTATATCTCGGATAAATTAATGAGGGATATGCAAAGGATTGGACTTTAGGCATTTAAAATATGAGTAACATAGCATTCATTGTTAATTATGATATCTAAAGCAAGGAGGATTTTTTATTATTATGGAAACTTATTATTATTTACTTTTAATTCTGTAAATCTCAAAATGGGAACTAATCTTATCCTTCTACTTGACTTCTCATTATTTCTTCTTCAATGATGCACCAAGTTGGGAGCGTATGCTTAAAGATGAACTCGTCTAAGAAGACATATGCAAAGGATTGGACTTCAGAAATTCACAATATGAGTAATATAATATCAATGACCGTAATGAAATCCAAAGTAAGGTGAGCTATTGAATTCTTTTATGGAAGGTACCCGAATCTAATACTTTTAACTCTATAAATCGCACTTGTGAACTGATTTGAATTTCTTGATGATCTTACCATATGATTCCCTATTATTCTGCTCTGACTGTCGAGTCAAGGGAAGAGGGTGCGTCTAGAGAATTCTACTTGCAGATGATTGTATATTTTGTCAAAAACAATAGAAACCGCATCAGCATGCGAAGTTGGCACAAATATAAATATATTGAGTTTTCTTTAGTTAATAGAGTCAGTATCTTGGCCTTCATTACCGAGCAACACAAGGGTATCAGGTACGTACCAATATATTTAAGTTCGAACATACTCAAGTAATATTATTATGAAATATGCATAGATTTTGCACTAAAAGGATATGCATATGTAACCGTTAGAAGAGAATGTGCCAAGAAATATACATAATCTTTTGTACAAAATGCGATGCACATGTTTAGCATCTTTTTCATAAAATTTTAAGTCCTTCTCAAATCAAGAATGTATCAGTGACTAAACATCTTTGTTAAATATAAAGTAATATAATTTTTTATACAAGATGCTTAAAAAAAGTTGAAATGCTTTTTAAAATTTACCTATTGACCCTATATCATTCAGGAAATGATCTACCCGAAACGTTCTCACTCACTTGCCAATAAATTTTTTATTCCCTTCCACACCCATAAAACAGTGGATTTTTTGTAAGGCCACGAATACCTTGCATAGCATTGATGAACGATAGTTATAAAATATTGATCATTGACATGAATCTAACATTTTTACCGATTTACCAAAAAGATAGTGAGAACATGTATTTTGGACGTTTTTTTACCAACAGAACGACACAAAAATTTGACGCAAAACTACAATTGTAGTCACAAGATGATACCGAATTTGATTGATTTAAGTCATTGCGTTTATGAGTTATTATATTTACATGAATTCGAAACCTCATACTGACAGATGGATAACTGTTTGACAGATTAGGTTCAAAAATTGATATGGATATATATTTTAGGTGCTAAACCTCTGTACCAAATTTTATTTACCTAGTTCTTTGCATCCTTTTGTTATCAAGTTACTTGTACTCGAACATACTTCACTTGTACAGTACATGTACTCGAACAGTTCACCTGCACGAACGAACAGACTTTTTGCGAATAAATTTCACTCAAAATATAGTCGAAATCTAGAAATATTGTCGTAATGCCCATACATCAAATTTCATCCATCATGCTCAAAGCGTTTTAGAGTTATTGTCTCTCACTCAGACAAGCATAATACTGAAAGGGACTTTTGAGAGATTCGTCAAAACTTTGAAGTTTTTGACGATTATAATAATTCCTCTGTACGTCGCTTACGAGAAAGTAAAAATTTATGCAAAGTTTGAGGCCTAATAAATATCTACAAAACATTATTAAAATTCTAAGATTCGAATATCCAAAATTAGACTATAGAAGAGAACAAAAAGCCAAAAAGGTATTTACCCCTCCCCCCTCCAAAAATCTTTTTTATTACCTTTAGGAGAAATTTTGACTGCAAGGTGAATGTCAGTAACTTAGGATTCAGAAGGAAACCTATTTCCTTTCATAATCGAAAATAATTGCCCGTCTTCACGAATAAGTACTCAAAAGCACTCAAAAAATTTTATACGATAATTTTCGAGTATTTTCAGACCTAACCTGTAATGTTAGTTGGTAAAATACAGGCATTAATCTGCATTCAATTAGTTTTTAAATTCGAACAGATCTGGGTCTCGATTACCTCTCTTTGAATATAATCTTATTATCGACTTCTAAAATATTCTCTGTTATTGTTGGGAGGCCACGTAACATGATTATTGGTGAATGATTTAATTAGTTTTTAATAATTATATGGATTAGTAATTTTAAAAATTGATCTAACCTACAAAATTTTTATTGAACTTTTATTTTGTTTATCATTGCTATAAAGCTGTAATATTGCTTTTTTGTAATGTTAGTGTTATCTTAGAAAAGACAGATTTACAGATATTCTTAATGGATGCTTTATGAATTCCAGGTCATCCAACAACCTTGGTGATCCTCTGGCAATAAAAATAAAGATTTTTGGATTATGGCGCTATTTTTATTAAGTGTCAAGATGTGGAGATCCTTTTAGAAAATTCCATAACTTTTTGGAGGATATAAAAGAAAAGCACTGATACCTGACAAGAGGGATTAATTCTTTCTTTGGAAAGTTGGTTTGAAGTTGAAAAAGCGGAGTGTCTTCTAAATATGACTACTTTGATAGTTATTGTTGATTTCAAATTAGCAGTTTTCTATCTGCCTCTACTGCAAATATTTTCAAGTTCACTCTTTGTGTGTGGTGCAGCCATGTATTTGATACTTGTGGTTCGTGTTTTTTGTGTGGATAAAGCGTCGAGTTGCATGGTTACCTTTTAGATGCCCATTATCTATTGCATAGAATTTCTTCGTATTCTCTCGTATAAGATCAGAAACAATATTGTCATGTTTGTTACTATATTGTTACAAATTGCTCTAATAACTATAGTAATTTTTCTATTGCAGAAATATTCATTGTAGACAGCATACAGCTTAAAGGTGTATCTTTGAGCTCGTTTAATAGAAAATTCACTGCGAGGACTTCATATGCAAATCAAACGCTTAATGTTTATTGCTACATCAATTAGGATTATCGTTTGATCTTTCAGATATAAAGAATGACAAATTATTTGTTAAAATAACAATTTGTAATTACAGACAAAATGACGCCTTAACTGTAATATTTCCATTCGAAATTTCTTCTGCTAAATAATACAGTAATGTTTGATAGGCTTCCGCGTCCGCATTCTTTTTATAAAACAACCTTTTTCAAATCGAGAAAAATGAATAAATTATTTGACAGAAGAGCAATTTTCCTTTCGAAATATAATCTTCTCATTCTTTGAAAATAATCATAATGAAGTTATTCAGGGTCGTCGTAAAGAAGAAATTAGAATTTTTCTGCGTCGAGTAAGACGCATTGTCACATTAGTCCAATTTGTGAAGAAACCATAGCAGCGAAATGAATGAATTTAATAAATTAAACGCAGAACCAGAAGAAAAGAATTTAATTTCGAAAAGACAACTTAAAAAACACAAGAAAGAAGAAAAAGTAATTTAGGCTTCAAAAATCAACGAAAAATTGTATAACCTTCTTTTCGAATTAACATTCATAGTTTGGACCCTGAAAGTGTTTTTCCTAGCATTATGATTTGTGCTGACTTCTGCAGGAAAAAAAAAACCTGTCCTTGCAGCAATTGTCTTTAATCTAATAAAACAAAAGGTTGTCAGCAGTACATGGGAAAGTTATTAAAATTGGCTCGAAAGTTAAAAATCTTCCCTTCTCATCTAAGAACGAAGAAGATTAAAATCATATCAAAAGGGGAAAAAATTAAACTCTTCCGAGTTGTATTTGAATGAAAAATAAGGGAAAGAAGAAAAATGGTATAATGAGAAAATGCGAGACATCTCTTTATGTCAAACCTTTGTTTTGCCATTAAAAGTGGTTGCTTTGAAAAACTATATATATATATATATATATATATATATATATATATATATATATATAAAGGACAGGACTATATATCATGATATATGACAAAAGCCAAATATCAGTGGAGACGAGTTGATTTTGGGTAATTCTAAGTGATGTTAGTTTTCGTTTCAGCTGGAGTTTCAATATTTTCTAACAGAAAACAGCGAAATTCTTTTTATGGGAATGTAAATCAGTGGTAATGTAATAAGTATTTTGAACAAATTTATCTTTTTTTTTTACATTTTTTTTCATATTTTGAAAGTTTTATCTTTCTACAATATTGAGAAGATAGATATTCTTTAAAGTCGTATGCGTTCGTATGAATAGGAATGCATTAATATTCATTGTGAAATTCGTTTGCTAAAGAGAATCATTATAGAAAATTTGTAAAACCGTAAAGTTTTTCAAAAGTATTTTTTTTTTCAGTACAAAGCAGGAGGTACTGTGTTAAATTTCAAAAATTTTCTTTGTATTTTCAGCCTTTTCAGATTTTCCATGGAACACTGAGGTTCAAATTTTGTTAAAATTTGTTGCTTTTCTTGAAAATTGTTTTCAATATTCTTTTTACATGGTAGGCTATTTCAAACTTTAAATTTTAAAAACTTTAAATACATTTTCAGTGTTTGCATGGAGCATCGTGAATAAATTTTTTTAACACTTTAAATGCTTTTTTGAAAAAGATTTGTTTCGATGACTCTTTTCATAAAATAAAAAGCCAAGTGATGAAATTACAAAAAAAAAAAAAAAAAAAAATCTAGAAGTGCGTAATAAAAATTAACTGCCTTTGATTTTGTCATAATTCATACACGGGGCAAACGAATTCAGTTAAAAGAGAGCGCAATAACAAAAACGTTTTTTAATCATGCGCTCCTATTGCGAGTCAATGATTTTTTTTCAGTTTTATTCACTGCCCAATTAAATTTATGGCATATTCGCAAAAATGACCTAAGCAAAGTGTTTACTTCAATCTTATATATATATATATAGCATTTTCAGAGTCTACCTGGATTGATGCATTTGATTCGAGAAATTAATTCTCCATTCTGTTCATTCTAAAAGCCCTATTGTCCTATTGTTAAAGGTAGACGACAGCTAGGTATTGAGGTAGACACGACAAATGAGTGCATACCCCTCAAGCTTTATAATACAAAAGGAACAGGAATTCGGAATGGTTTGCGTATAATTGCACTTGGAATATGATGGAGCTATTGCGCAATTTGAGCATGGATTTGCGTTTTTCCGGCTATTGAGTCAGTTGGTGATGTTAGTAAAGTATGACTGCAAAAACAATCATGAGATATGAAGATTTTCTTTTTCAGCATAATCAAGAAAATAAATCCACCGACTGTGCAATTAGACAGAATTATTGCATCGTGGTTGTAGCAACTGTATTGAACCTTTTTTACATTCTTTGTTATTTCATATAAAGTTGGTTTCACTTTTTTTGGTCAACTATTTGTGCAGGCTGGCGTTTTTATGCCGTGTCTCTTCCAGGGTGAAATCAAACTTTTTTTTGTGGTACTGGATGCCGTCTTTTCTTTTAGCTATAAATATGAAGGAATTTGTGAATTTATACTACCAAAATTAATAAAGTGGTATCAGAAAAAAAACGAAAATAGCATTGTATAACTTTTTTCATAATTGCTGAAATATGACACCTTTCTTTTCGAATATCTTACATGGCATTAGTAAACGATAGTTGCCAAATATAGATCTGTGGCGCGAATTTAGAATTTTTACTGCATATATCACAAGAATATATATTTTGGAAGATTTTTTTGCCAACCGCTTGATACAAAGCCTTTTCCCTGAACTATAATCGTAGCCTCAAGATAAAACCCAAATTTCATCTATTTCAGTCATTGTGTTTATGAATTCTAATTTTAATATAACTTTAAGGGTATTATGATAGTTTAATTGTGTTTTGCTTCAATTAAACATATCTATAAGAATTCGAACCTTCAATTAACTTAATAGCAGTATATGAATAAATTTTTCTTATTTTGAAAATTAAAATTTATTTGTGAAATTATTTTCGTATGAATAATGATAATATTTAATTATTTGTTATATAAGATACAAGTGTTGCAGAAGTATGACAGTATGATACACTTAATTCCTAAAAGGTGTTTAGATTTTACCCAGCTTGGTGTATTTTAACGCCATTTGTGTAATTCCTAAGGATTAATAAATTGGATAGATGAAATAGTTTCAAAGAGTGCTGCACTTAATATTTTCAAACCCCTGAATCTGAGGTAAAATATAAGTGTAATCTTATATAATTTAGAAAAAACTAATGAAACAATAATATTATTTTGAAGCTTGTGTAAAATCAATGAATAAACGAATTCTTTTAAAAAAGTATAGTTGTAATAGTATGCTGGAATGCAGAAAATATATTTGTTTTTATCAAACATTTTGAGCTCATATCAAAAATCGTAAAAGCATGAGACACTGATATAAATACATTAATTAACTGGAATATCAATTACGTTTAAAATTTATATTTTTCAATTTGAATGATTGTTTGAAATTTTTCTTTTGGTATTCATTGTGGCTTAATTTGCTTTGACCTTCAAATTTAAAAAAAAATTATTTTATACATGTATGTTGCACGCTTTTAGAAATATCTTTTATTATTATATTGTACGTTTTAATCACTAATATATTTTATACGTTATTATTTTATCGGTTACAGAATCTTTTAACCATTTTATTTACATGTTAACGATAATAAGGCATATCTCCTACTGAAGTAATAATAGATTAAATTAAGCGATTAATTGTTAATTAAATTCTGAAAACACTAAAGAATTTTACTGTATTAGGAAACACAAAACTACACAGAATTTCAAAATATTACACAGCAGGGAGAAACTAATAAAAAATTCAACGCTTACAATCGGGAATCAGTTAATGTAAATGAGTAGATGCAATATAAGTTCATTAAGATCTAAGACATGATTTATAGACACTAAAATAAAAACAAATAAACATTAAAACATTTAATTTCGTTTAAACTAATTTTTTTTGTATGAAAAATATTAAAATGTTGACCTTTATGTTATAGCGAACACCAAATAATTTTTATTACATAAGATTATAATTTTTCTATTCATGTGCTGACATTCAGATTACCTTTTAGGGCAGAAATAATATTATAATAGAAAAAGAAGATATTTCGCAAAGAAATTACTGCAAAATGTAGCCCATGGATTAAAATATAAAATAATTTTTTCTGAACATCATTAAAATTAATAAAGATACCATAAGACTGAATTATTGTTCATTTTATTCAATAAATAGATTAATTTTCTGATATTAAAAATTGCTATTGAAGAGTAACCTTTGGAATATTAATTTTTTTGATTATATTAGCGAATTTTCTTGAGATGTATTTTGTGATTTATGGTTCAATAGAACAGTATGCTTCGCTGTTTGCTCCTAGCATACTGCAATGTCAGTGAAGTTTCGGATTCACTATTTCTTGAAAAAGTTAAAAAATTTACGTACATAATATTAATGCTGATATAAAAGAAACTTCATATGTTATAAGTCATTAAAAATATTAATTCTCTGATATCAAAAATTGTTATTGAAGAAAACCTTTGGAATATCGATTCTCCTGAATACATTAGTGAATTTTCAAGAAGATAGGTATTTTGCTATTTGTGGCTGAACATTATAGTATGCTTATCCATCTGCTCCTAGAATATTCCAAGTTTCATAATCACCATTCCCTGAAAAGGGTAAAACTTCTGCTACATAATAATAACATTAATAAAAAAGAAACTTCATATGTTATAAATTAAGTCATAGAATAAATGTTTGAAAAATACAAAATGTGAAAGGCAGTTTCTGAAATCAGAGAAAAACAGTACAGTATTGTTCGAGATAAGAAAATATAAAATTTTTTTGAAAGATTCGTTGTGGGATCTGCACAGTAACCTGGATCTTTATAAGAAAGACACATTTAATTGTAGATAAAAGACTTAAAGCGAATGAATCTGTAAGTAATTGAATAATATAAAAGGCGTGCTGAGAATAAATGTTTGTTCTTATTTGGTCAAATTTAATATGTAGTCCATTATTTCTTGAATAAATATACATATTCAAGAACAATGGAGGCAATTAATTATCGAAAAGCTTTCTAATATAATTCTGTCATGCATTTATTATAAGTATTTACACTCAATTATTTATATGTCACTGGTATAACAGATGGTTGAGGAAATTTTGATGAAATATGAATCGCAGAAAAATTACAATGATTTAGATGAAGTAAGAACAAAACTGGAAAATATTCATTGAATTTGTAGACAGATTTAGAGATGATAACTTTTTGTTTTTCAAGCAAATAATTTTTCAGTAAAATTCTTCTAGAGTGTAAAGGTCTGGCTCTTACATTTCGAATGCGACTTTTTTACTAGAAACCTTTTTTATCAGTTTTGGGAGGTCAAAATTTAATATGCCTGGTTTGCCAGATTCTGCATCATTTTTAATAATTATTGTTCTAATTAATTATAACTAATAATAAATGAGAAAAATTTATAACTGGAACTATTTTGATTATTTTTTCAATTTATTAGATAATCAAGATTAACTACTCGTGTATTTATTGATTCATAAATATTACTAAATTATATATTTTTTTCTATAAAAAGAGTGCTTATTAAAGTCCTTAGTTAATTTTACTTAACTTCAGAACTGCGACAGCTATAGTCACAAAGGTAGAAACAATGAAGTAGATATGATCTACGAATAGAAATCATCCATAGAGCCACATAGCATCAGAATTCAGAGATAGCGCTCCTATTTCGAAATTAAATTCAGAGGAGATTAAATTATGTATTGAAAGGAAATTCGTATTATGATAAATACGAATTCTTGTAAATTCTAATTCAGAGATGTTCATAGATGAAATTCGTATTAAATGTAGAGATGATTCCTTTATGAATTTGGGGAACATCATTGAATTAGAGTGAAACGATATTTTGTACACATTAATAAGTACGAAACACGCAATCGTTTGGTTATTACTTCCAAAACAGCAATGTGAGTTTTTAAATACTGTCAGTTATTTGAATTCTAAGTATAATTTAAAGTGGACAACAGAAAAAAAAAGATTTTGAAGTCGGTAGGATTTCAGCAGAATTGTTTGTAAACAAATTGGGAAGCTAAAGAAAGCAGCACTTTCTCGTTATTAGGCTCATTTATCATTCTTGTCCAAAATACATCTCCTTAACCGCAGTGAGCAAACTTCCTGAATTGTAGCAAGTGCAAGGTCTTTACAAAATCGGGTATTACATTCTTCAAAAGAACCAGAAATGTTGTAGGAACAATTTTCATTAATTAAAATAATTTTTCTATAAATATTTATACAAAAATATGTTGCTTTATCATTCACCAATATACACCTTCAATATAAGGAGAGCACTCTCAAAAGAGATATCATTTGAGTTCTTTAATAGAGACATATTTGCTGTAGTAACAAATATGTTGCAACAGTATGCTCTACGAATCGTGCTGGAGGAAGAAGACGTGACGTCACTGCCTAGAGGGGAATAAAGTGCAATTCAATATTAAACTATATGCGCAGCTACGTTTGTCTAATTTAGTTGAATCCATGTTGCTTTTATTCTTAAGCAAGAATGAAGGTCATTTGACGCTTAGGGCTGATAAATTAATAAAATTAGTTTACTTTCTCATAAGCTGAATATTTACTATTAATGGAAATTCTAATTACTGATAGCTACTATAAGCCTAGTTATTAATAACTAATGCCATTAAATACTGGGTATATAGCGAATTAGGAATTAGCTGATGAATTATTTCGATACGAATTCTGACTGATTAAGCTTATCTCTTTCGATACAAATTAAACAATCCCCATTGATACAAATTCTAATTACTGGTAACTAATAATTGAGAACCACATATTAGTAATTTAAATAAGTACTTGTAATGTCGCGAATTAAACGGAAATGAAATTCGCTTCAATCATGTCACGAAAAATAAACACCATTCATGCATATTCGAATTAATGATAACTAGTAAAAGTCTAACTATCAGTAACTAATATAAATAAATTAAGAAAATTAGTGAATTAATTTATGAAACTAATTTTCATGATTTCCAGTTAAATATTTAATACTAATTCTGTAAGCATGGTAATATAACGAGTTGTTCTGCTACTTTTATTCATAATGGAGCAAAACTAACACAGGCACAAATGAGAAAATACAACACATTTTAAAGACAAAAATGTTACTCTTAAGTAATTATAAAATAAAATTAGCAGTTTAAAGAATCAGCTCCAGTTCATCGAAGAAATAATTGATTTTCGGTCGCTTGGTAAGATTGGAGCTTATTTATCACCTAAGGCTAATGAATCAATCAAATTAACTTTGTTGGTCGACTTCTAATTATTTACACTGATATAATTATAACAAATAAGATTAAAATAAATTACATGACACCTTCTGAACTTAATGGACACATATTGTTCTTGTACCGCTTTTCTTCTTGATGATGGTACCTCTGTTAAACTAATGTTCATAATAACAATTTTCTTCGTAGAGGATAACGCAGGCGAACGCGAATTGCATTAGACAGACGCAATATTTACAGAAAGGATATTAAAGACTTTTTTTAGTTGTTTCATTAAATTCAAAAACGAGATAAGAAAGAGACGAAACGATCAGAAAGCAAACACACTTTGAAAACTGTATAATTATAAAATTCTAATTACTGGTTACTGCTTTCACAGCGAAATTCCTTCATCCCTTTTCCTCAAAAAGTTTTTAGTTCTTTCTTAAGAGATGATTCAATATGAAAGAGGCAGAAAATTATTTTTCTGACACATGCTCGCGTCTCTTTCTTTATTTTTATTAGTTTTGTTTACAGTTCTTATCGTGCGAGTTATGAAGCGTTTCTGCATAATATTATCTGTTTGAGAGAACAAAGAATTTTGAGCTGATTTTACCATTAAACGAATGGAACTATCTCTTTCCTTATGATACGGCATATTTTGTGAATGAATGTGTGTTCGATTAATGTTATTCAAAGAAAGAGAGAAAGCTCATTTGTGTAAAATGCTGATTTAATGGTAAATAGAAAATTTATGAACAAAACAGAGTCAATAAAGATTAGTCTCTAACTCAACGATTGTTCGTTTTCAAAAACTATTTGACGCAATGAATGAATTTTTATAAATGAAATGCTTTTAAAAACAAAACATTGCCAAGCTTATTTAAGACAATAATTTTCTAATGAATCTTTTGTAAATAGTAATTATGTTTAAAATAAAAAGAATCGGAAGAAAAGCATAATGAGAATCTTTATGAAATTCAAGAATTTCACATGTTTTGAAAAATAAACGTCGAAACAGAATAAAATGGAATAATTTAATTTTAGGTAAACAATAGGGGAGTAATTCCAGAAAAGTTCTCCTATACATTCCTTTTTAGTAAATGAAAAGGGCATTTTATATTTCATACAGTGCATTTCGTCTAAATTTATCCATAAATGATGTTTTATATCGAGAGACTTAAGCTATTAGACATAAATTTCAGTTATTGTGAAACGAGCAACTTCTGGAGTTTTTTAGCAACTTGACGAAGAACGAGCACAGTTAAATTTTCCCAAATTTCTAAAATTTCGGATGCTTTAAAAAATAAAGAAACGGAATACATTTGAAAATGTGTAAATTTAAGAAAAGGAAATTGGATAAATTTTACTTCCAGGAAAGGTCTCCGATGCTTTTCTATCTTTTTAATAAATTGAAATGATACTCTACAAAGAATATCCAGGATAAAGCTATAGAAAAGAGATAGCTCACTTCCTTTGTGTTACAAACTGAAATGCTTCAAATTTCTTTGCAGATTTATGAAGTGGAACCTAGTGGCGCTGCTGACGTTCAAATGGTCGTGTGTTCAATCGTTCTGTTACAAACTGAAATTCCTCAAATTTCTTTGCTGATTAATGAATTGGAACCTAGTGACTCTGCTTATATTTAAATGGTAATGATCCTCTTGCCACTTAGTAATTAATTGTTAAAGCGTTTTCAGAAACTTGAATCGTGAACACTTTGTTGTAATGCAAAAAGTTTAATGAATCCATAAGCAAATAATGCAATCACTGAATTCTTCCGATTTGATATCAAATGCTATTAAATTGCAAGAATATGAATATCTGAAAAGTCACTATTTGCGTCACTTCCCTAACAAACAAAGCACACACACACATCTTAAAAGAATTGTTTATTTTAAGGGGATTGAAATTTATTAAAAATCATGCTTATTGCTCTTAGTTTACGCATTTATTTTCTGAAACCTGTAGCCTAGGCATCATAAAGAGACATTTTACACAAACCAATTACTAATCATTTAACAAGAAAAGTGTTATTACTATGTGCTGGTCAGTTTCACTGAAAGGATAGTAAAAAAACGTAACTAATCTTAAAGAAAGTATTATTTTGAGGTAAAAATGTAATAAAACTGTGCGCCTGAAGTAAAATTTTAAATCAAAATATCTAAATTATTAATATTTTGATTTCGAACCATTTCCGGAATTTCTAATAATTTCTTTTTAAAATCTAATTTTAATCTAAAGTATTCATTAATTATTTGATCCAATTTTTGTTGTTAAAAAGCCTAACATTTATTTGCTTGTAATCTTTCCAATCTAACTATAGCTGTAATGACCTTATTAATTAAAAATTCGCAGGTGTGTGACCCGATTCCACAGAAAATTTACCGTGCATACTCTTTTGGTTCATGCCAAATTCTTCAATGTCTAATCTCCTTCTGCTACCGAGGTATCGAAAGTTGAAGAAAAGCTGCCAGATCAGATGTATTCCTCGTCACCTGACTATGATTCAAAACTATGAAGCGTGCTCCAAACTTCTTGTAGCCATTAAAGTGTCGTTTATCAAACTCAATTAAGCTAATCCAACAAGACTTTTATTGACTGCATGAAAATCAATAGTTGCAAGCAATGAATTAAGAAATATTAAAAACATATTTGAAATCTGTGACTAATAATTTTAAAAATTCAGAGAAAATTTTAAAAATAAAAATGTCACGAGAAAATTCGTTAACATTTTTACTAAATGTATGTAAAATTATGAACGTGATTAATGAGTATATTCTTTTAAAATAGATGCTTGTTTATGAGAATTCAGAATCGAACTAGTATAATAATAAAAGTTGTACAAAGAAATCTTTTCCTCAACTCAATTTAATATTAACGAATTAGATTCAATTGAATTCAATTGTTATGAGATTATTTAAGAAAAATTATATAGGAGATGAAATACTGAGTAATTAAATTTATATTTTTCTTCCAATTTTGAAAAAAAAAATCACGTTGTATTACAATTATATCTAGTTCTTCTTTGGGATTGTCCCGATCATCTTGTAGATTCATTAAAATTTTAATTATATACAAACATAAATAAAGTTAGTAAATTTGAAAGATATTCATATTGAAATAAAACACTGCTCTGCATTATCAGACATCTAATTAGTTCCCAAATTCGGCTAGTCTGTAACAAAAGTTATTTAGAAAGATAATACAGCGATGACGGTTGAATACATTTCAGCTAAATGACATCAACTGATGACAGGCATATCTGCATAAAAATGTAATAAATAAGCAAAATTACCAAGCCTCACGGTATCAAGTTTAAAATGTTTGAATAATCTAAGACGAGCAAAGGAGTTAGATTGGGCGATTACGACAGGATAATAATGAGACTCCAAAAGAGTATTTGATTGCTTAGTAAAGATGCTATTAGAAATGTTTGGTGAATATTGTATAGTCTGTAGGTAGTGAAACTGATGTACTAATTCAAATACGGGCGCAGTTAAACAAAATTTATTCCTTAGTCACTTGCTAGGGGGAATAAACTGAACCCAAACAACGCATAATTACCACCAACGCTCCCTGCAAGCGTTTTGTTAATTTAGAATTCATTATGCAAAGCGTCTCTCTTGAGGACCACCGAAAACAGCGCCAAACCCTCAAAAACGAGAGCTATAAAGGGATTGGTGGTGTTCGGAACGATGGAAAGAATCAGCGAATAGACTGTAATAAAAATTGGTCGTTGTCTTCGTCAAACACGTACGTTCACTTTCCTCCAAATAGCTCTGGAGAAAACACCAAGCTGTGAAATAATTTAAATTGTAAATTAAAATCCTGCTTAAACCGACTTCATAGCGATTTGGGATGTACAACAGATATAATGTTAACTAATTATTACGTACCATCCTGAATAAAGATATTATTATTTTGGCTTTTCAATTAATTTATCTAATAATTTAAATTTTACTGTAACCAGTTACTGACCACTTTTTTTTTGCTTGGAAGCATTTGCAATGAAACTAATTAACTCAATAAAATCAAATTTCTAAATGCTATCGTTCACAATTTGTTAAGAAATTTAGTTCTTTGCTTTTTTCATAATTACTTCTTTTAAGATTATGAGAATTTTCCAAGAATTGATAAATTAAATTGCAAAGTCGCATTCTATCAAACTATATTGCCACGTAAGACAAGACATAACTTAAACTTTAATTTATAAGAAGATCTTAACCATGCCTCTTTAGTAGGAAACATTTCCCCCCTTTCTTCATTGCCACATCGAAAAATGATACAATTATGGAAAATTCTTTTTATTTTCTCGTATATAATTACTTCAAAGAGAAAGTATCCAAACTCGAAATTTTGATGATTAAATACCTCCTTAATTACGAAACACTGATTTTTGGAATGATGTCTGTCTGCCTGCTTGTAAACACGATAGCTCAAAACTCTGAACTAGAAGGATGAAATTTAGTATAGGGAATAAAATTAAAATTTTTATATATTTTTTTCATATTTTGAACAAAATCTTTTCGAAAAAGTCTGTGTATCCGGTTGTTCGAATATAAATTTACTCTACAGATAGGGGAAAAATGTCAATCACAGATTTAACATCTAAAGAGGAGAATTGAACTGAATTTAGAACCTAATCCGCCAAGATGTTGATTTTCGGTCTGTACTTTAATAAGAATGTAAACGCGATAGTTGAAAAAGGCTATAAGTTAAATATATGAAGTTTGGTTTGTGAATTTTCTGTTAATGGTCAAAGATTACATTCTAATAGTCTGATTCGTTACTATTGTTTGCCAATGGCATACGGATAAAAATATAAAAGTACATTTATGTGAAAATATCCGAGAAAGTATTGGGGAGACCAATTCCGATAGTTTTTATGATTTCAATTTGCTATGCTTTTTAACCATCAAAATTAATCATAATTATAATAACTGACCATTTTTGAAATAACACGAAGACTATATTATAACTGACCATTAAATTTTTTAACTACGGAGAGATGACGAGAACAAGTACCTAAATTGTTATTCCCTTTCCAATGTTTTTCACCTCATCAAAGAAAGGTATTCTATCTCAAGATGTTAGATTTTCAACCAGCGAGGAGAAAACATAATTATTATAACTATTGAACATTTATTGTCATGTAAGAATCATTGGACAACCAAACAAATATTGAATTAATTTAAGAATCCATTCAAAATGTTGATTTACATATTCATAGTTAAGTAAAAATTTGATTGCTCAAGAACCATTTCATTGTACTACATTCAAAAGACTGATTTAATAATTATTTTGCACCCGTTTATTAATCTGTTACTTGATTGTGTTTGATTTATATTGTTAGAATGTTTTCTGTTCAAGGAGAGCTCTCATAATTTTGAGTAGTCGAAGAGACAATTACATCTTATGACTTGTCTTTCACAGAAAATTAACGAAATAATGTTTGATACGAAAAAAATTTAATTCTTTCAAGGGATGGGCTTCATATAAAAACCTTATTTTTAAGAAATATTTTCTTAGCAAAACGGTAGTTTTTTGATGGTTTATAAGAAAATATATGTTTTTACTTTCTAATAAAAATACCATATGACAACATGAATTCTAATTTCTTTCCTCACGGATTTATACACTTATTAACATCGTTTCCATGAAGAAGAATAAAACGTATGTTCTTGAAAGGGTTTTAATGTAAACCAGCTCTATGTACGAAAAATGGTTGCATCAAAAATGAAATCTCAAAGTTTAAACTATAACATTAAGATTGTTATCAGCTCTATTTGTTGAAAAGAAAAAGAAAGCAATCTTAATACATTTAGGATTTAAATTCTTATGAAATTCCAAAAAATTCCCATAATAAAAGCTATCAAATTACGATATAAACCTAAGAATTTCAAATAACATGGCAAAAATATCAAATTGAGTATCATATGGTAGAAATTGTTAATATCATGGCAAAATCTGAGTTTTTGACTCACAATAATACTATTGTTTCGATACAAATCCTTGCTGTAATTATAATCTTCTTTATGAAGAGCTTTTGTGCCGAAAATTAAGTATTTCCTGCTTTTTGTCCTCCAGAATATTAAAGACAAGCATCTTATTAACGATTTATTTAAATCTTCAAGACTAAACTTCCTCCAAATACTACCAATCCTCTCGAAATTTACTCCACTGACAAAGATTTCCTCAAGCAGCGGTAGCATCATTATCATCATGGCCTGATCCTGAATACTTGACACCTTCTGCTACCATTAATAATCCAGCATGGTAGAGTAGTGCTTAAGTCCAACATTCACCACATTTATCAAGGGGTTTTATCACTTGTTTAGCTACGCGCAGCAGTTTAGCTATTAGTTAAGTTGTCAATTTCTAGTCTGGATATTTAGGGAAAGATCTTATATGATGCATGTTATGTCACTGCAAATTAGTTTGTGCTAAGCTCATGCTTATCAAATGTAAATCGCCAACTACTCAGATGTATTGTTTTTTTATTGCTACCCATCTGAATATTTTTTGCTGCAGGCTGGTACATAAAGTGTCTGGTTTTCGTGATAAATGCCTTTTGTGAGTTTGATACATTGTGGAAGTTATATTACTTGACTTTCATGTTTACCGTATAATCAAATCTTGACTTTTTAAGCTCTGACATATTTAAATCTTAATTAAGACAGGTTAGAAAATGAAATATATGAAATAAATAATTTTATTTCATTGAGTATTTTACTTTAAATACGAAAATTAGAAACAATTTTTGATCCAGACGTATAAATACCATAAAAAAAACTTTCCAGCATATTATACTATAGATATATTTAAAGAAGAAATGTTTGAGCATATGCTTGTATTATATTTAAATTTCGATTCTAAAAATATAAGCAAAAGATCAAAAACTTTTTTAATTGTATTATTTATCATATATTAATTAAATAGGAAATTTTAATTTTAATGACAAATTATTGTAATTTGGAGTCAAGGAAATGCTTACTGAAACGAAATGAGATGTATTAAACAACAATCCTGATATATATAAAGTTATTTCCTTTTAGTTTTCGCATTTTCGAAAAATATAAATGAAAATTATTGTACACTGCGTAAAAAAAGTAGAAGGACACTTGATTTTGTAACAATAACCGAAAAATATTTTATTTTTACTAAAATTTTTTTATTAGAAACATTTAACAAATATTTCAAAAATACAGTTTTAACATCAGAATTATGATGTTCAAACATAAAATATTAATGGCAACAAAAACAGTTTCTCTTTTTTGAAACTTTGTAAAAAAAGTAGAAGGACAGCATTATAATGAATGAAAAAATAGTGACTTTAATAAGGAATGGTCTTCCCATTGGCCTTTATAACTTCAAATATTCTGTTTGGAAGTGAATTGTATAGAGTATGAATTTCAGTTTGACAAAAATTGTCCCACGAGTCATTCAATGCTTCTCGAAGCTGAGTTTGCGAATCAAATTGCCTTCCATCAGCATAAACTCGACGAACTAGCATTGCCCAGATGTTTTCCACTATATTAAGGTCAGGACTTTTGGCTGGCCATGGTAAAACATCCACATTATTTGTTAGGAACCAATTTTTGACTCCAGTCGCGGTGTGAATGGAAGCTCCGTCTTGCTGAAACTTCCACTCTTCACCCCTCATGTCAGAGGCATAAGGAAGAAGCTCGGAATTCAGCACTTGAATGTAGTCTGTATGTTTTTGCCTACCATTTAAGAAAACCAGACTTGTCTTTCCTCCGTATCCAACAGCCAACCAAACCATTAAACTCCCTCCTCCCATTTGTAGTGTTGAATAGTATTCGCCTTCAGTCCCCAGACAATGCCAGTAGTGCTGATATCCGTCTGGACCGTCTAAGTTAAATTTCTTTTCATCGGAAAATATCACAGAAGTACATTCTGTAGTCCAGGACATGTGCTCCTTAGATCACGCTAAACGGTTATCAATGTGAGCTTGTTTCCACTTAGGATGATGTTTCCGTTTTTTGAAAATGAATTTTTTAGATCTTTTAATATAGTTGTAAACTGTTTGTTTCGTCACATGATTAATTTCTTGCTTGATTTCTTGCCTTTGAAACACTTCCTTTGTTCTTCTTCAGCACAAGAGCAAGCTTTCTTTCATCACGTGGTGTTAACTTCTTCGGTCTACCAGTCTTCTTTTTATTTCCATTTTTATAAGGATTTTTGATAAAGTTTGAAACTGTATTGGGGCTCACCTGCAACAATCGAGCAATCTCTCTGACACCTTTACTATCATTTCGATATGCGGAAATTTGCCCTTTTTGCAAATCGTTCAAAGGTATTTCCTTTAAGCATTTCTGAGAACGGAGAAACAACGTAACCTTTAAACAAATTATATTTTTTTGACAGAAAAGGATAAACAAAGTACAAAATCACTATTTAAATAAAGAACAACTCACTAAATTAAATATATTAGCAAGTGTCCTTCTACTTTTTTTACGCATCAGAAATTATATATAATAATTTTCTTAATAATATTAGTTGTAGATGTTTAATTTTTGCCTAAAATGAAAACAAGGGTCAATAAACTAAATCTGCATAAATATCTGCTAGTTAGGAGAAAATAAGAGATATTAATTGGCAAAAAGACACTGTCCTTCTACTTTTTTTACGCAGTGTAATCATCAAGAATATTACTTTGAGACTTTGGTGAATCTCCACATTTTAGACCTTCCTTATTACGAATTAGATGAATACGTAATAAAATATACGACTTCGAGATTTTTATGATTCTCCCTATTTTAGAGAGTTTCTTTTGGAATCTGATTAAAGAAAAGTCCAAGGTCAGAAATATAATTTTAAGATTTTGATGAATCTCCATATTTTAGATCTTTCTGCGAACGAAAAACATATTTTTGAAATTACGTCTCTCTGCAGACAGTATAACAGAAAACCGTAACAAACTGCCTAAATGTAATAGGTGTGTAGTTTGTGCAACAAAATTATAGATTTTAATCGAATTTTTTACAGAATCCATCTCAGTATAATTTCATTATTACGATCTGTGTGCTCGATAATTCAGAAGCGAAACGGACAAGGTGAATGAAATTTTGTATGTGTTTTTACCTTCGAGATTAATTGATCTAAAGAAATGCTCAGAAGAAATACTTTTAATGAATTAAATATCTATAAGTATGTATATCTATTATTATGTATTCAAAAACGCAACAGACTTCATAAATGAAATTTTGATACTAAAACGATAGAAAGATTTGAAATTGTGTGCCCAATCAGTTTTTAAAAAAAGAGGTTCAAAATACACGATATTAATTTTTTTTACTATGTAACGGAGTTTCACATAATAGGCACTATACTGTGTCATACATACTCTCCATAATAATAAAAGAAGGAAAATACTCTTGTTGTTTTTAATTTCATGGCGAATTCCAAAAACAGCCACTTTCAACAGAATTGAAAATTTTAACTCATTTAAAATTAATCCGTATTTCTTCAATATCAGCTCAATGAATAATTCAATTTACAAGATGGAAAACTTGATAAATTCAAGGAAAAAGTGTTTTATATTAACTTGAATTGATAAAAAGAATTGAATATAGTCTTGAAATGCTTACTATATCATTGTTTGTATGAAAATATTACAGTATTTAAAATGTTATAAGAAATAATATTAAAAACTACCGGATAAGAAGAAATCAATTTCTTTTTCAGATCTGTTATAAAAGATCAGCTCATTTTGTTCTAGTTGTTTGAATTTTTTTAAATAATTAAAATTTACAGATTTTATAGAGCATAAAATTTTTGAAATGAAATTGTACGAGAAAGATATTGATAAAATATAATGTTCTACGACACCTTCTAAGAATTCAAGTATTTCTATATAAATTGCAGAGAACGTATTATAATCTGAAGTGAAATGATTATTACTAAGAACAGTGACAATATTCTTTCAGATGAATAAAGGATTAAGCAGAAATTGCCTGCTTGGAAGCAGTGTAATTTAAAAAAAAAATCCTGCCTTTTGATTTTCAACGCTGCTTGCTCCTATTTTTATTTTAAAAGTATTTAATAACGAAAATTTAATTTTTTCGTGAGCTATGATGTCTACTGGTCCAAAAATAAGTAAGAAATATGTTTTAAAATTTGAAATTTTTTGTCTCTGCTACTTATTCTCAGTTCATTAAGGAGTGTCAGTGTGTCTCTATCAGCTGCGCTTGCTGTATTCTTTAAATTGTGTTAATTTTCTTTTTACTAAATGTTTAAAAATACACAAGTCTGATTACATTTATGCCACGTTTCAAATAAAAAAACTAAAGCTAAAATTAAGACATTTTTATTTTAAATTAACATTATATACTTGACTTGTTTCATGTTTGTAAAGATGATAGTAATAGGCTTTTAATAGAAATTTCATTCACCTCTAGAAGAGCTAAAGTTTAATAATAGTAAGTAAATTCTAATAATAGCAGTTCTAAGTAAATTAATATTTTCTTTGAATTTCATAATTGGTTTATTAATCATTTATTTAACTTTTGATCATACACTTGTGACATCACCAGTGAATGAATTCGAAAAGAAAAAAAATATTTGATAAGACCGCAATATTTATGATAGTTAATTGAAATAGTTATTTTGAAAAGGGACCATCTCAACTTTTATAAATTTTAGAGAAGGGATCTTTCTTGAATGTTTCGAGGAAACTACCTGTAAGTCTAGTTTTCTCTCTTCTTCCTTCGTGGAAGTGAATGAAATTTCTTTTTGTAGCAGAAATTTTATTTACTTCCAGAAGCACTGAAATTTTGTATCCGTGCTTCTTCTGATTGCAAAATAGTAAATTAATATTTTTTCAGTGCATGGTTATTGGTTTATTAATCATTTAATAGTTTTGATCCTGTACATGTGACATCACCTGATAGGGAATTCGGAGAAAAGAAATTATTTGAAAAGTTCATAATATTTATGTCAGTTAATTGAAATGGTTGCTGTGAAAAAGGGCCATTTCCACTTTTATAAATTTCGGAGGGGGAGGAAACTTTTCTTGTATGTTTCTAGAAAACTTAAACCAGCATCCTTTAAGAATATCTGTAAAATTCTCTTCCTTACAATAATAATAACTATACTATTATATACAAAGAAACAATATTAAAGATTTTAACACTATAGTTGTAACATCAGAATACTCTGAAGAGGCACTTACTTCATGCTTATGCCAACTTATTTGTGTATACATATTTTTTGAAATTGAGAAAGGATTTAGTGTATAAGAGAAAATACTTTTTTACCGTATAAAATCAGAATTAACATTCACAGAGGAAAATTCCACAGAATTCTAAAGATTAGCACTAGCTAAATTTAATATACTCCTTTACTGAAAAGTTTCCTCGGCAAGATTATTCCGGAATTTTTTAATTTCAGAGTCATTGAGCACCTGCTTTAAATAATATGTGCATACGCATTTTGCTCTAGTCTTATTATTAGTTGCATCTGCAGTTTGCTCTAAATGCGCAAACTGATTTCAGGCTTATATTGTATGGTTAGAAATATGACTTTTTTGACTTTTTGAGTCTAGCTACAAATGATTTTTTTTTAATTACATGCTTTTAGAGTGTGAAAACAGCCAAAACAATCATAATTCCCAAGATTCACAAGAACTAAATAAAAAATATTAAAAAGAGTTTTTCATAAAGCAAAAACAAATTCAAAAACCTGCAACTTTTAATAACAAGTAATTAGGGTTCTTAGATAGACCTTGCCAGTTAAAGTTCGTCAGCAACATTTTTGCCGGAAAAAAAACTCAAGTACCCCAAGTTTACACGCTATAGCTGAAAAACTAAGAAATTCCTTTCTCAATGCTTAAAGAATTCGGGAATTACAAAACTCTAATTAAAGCAAATTCTCCTTCCTGAAGCCTTTTTCTTTCTGTTGTTGAAGAACGGTTGATATACGGAGCCGTTACTTCCAAGATTAAAATATATCTATATATATAACCCCTGGAAAAAGATATAACGTTTTCATTCCCCTCCTCAAACCTCATTCTTTTATCTTGTTTTAGTTCCTTTAATTCCATTTTGAACAATAAAGGGGTTTCGTCCCCGCTTTATAATGGTTTTCTTCCCTGAAAGGTGAATTTAATTTTTAGAAGTATCTTGTCCGAGCGGGAAACTATCTCCTTTCTACACAGAAATGAAACCATGGAGAAAGGAAATAGACTCGGTATGAAAAGTGTACAGAATTGTGAATTAAAAATGTGAAACCTCCGTTAATGTGTTCATCTCTCTAGGAGAAAAGAAAATGAAGACAAAACATTTCTTTGATAGGAAAAGACTTATTTTTCTTTCCTTGCATTTATTTTAAGTTTTTTCCCCAAGCAGACTATTATTTCTTTTAGAATTTTATTTCGATACGGAATTCAGGTCCAGTCTATTCTAATGTTTTAATAAAAAGATGAAAAGTTTAATTTGATGCAAAAAGAAATCGAAGTTGAGGTTTATATATTTAGTGCAATAATACGGTATTTGTTGCAATTTTAATTAGTATTTTACATTTTAATGAAAATTATTCTTATTTACCTTTTATATTTTAATTATTTTCATATGTAATTTTTTAAAAATTTTTTTCTAGGCAGACTATTATTTCTTTTACGATTTTATTTCGATATGAAATTCATGTTCAGTATATTCAAATGTTGTAATAAAATGATAACCATTTTAATTTGCTGCAACCTTAAGAAGAAGCTGAAGTTTATAGATTTAATGCAATAATGTGATATTTGTCGCATTTTAATTTATATTTTTCATTTTTATAAAAATTATTATTATTCACATTTTGTATTTTAATTTTTTTCATATGTATTTTATTTTAAGTTCTCCCCCAGAAAGACCATTATTTCTTTTAGAATTTTATTTCGATACGGAATCCATGCTCAGTCTATTCAAATGTTTTCATAAAAAGCTAACCATTTTAATTTGCTGCACAAAGACATAGAATTTGAGGTTTATATATTTGGTGCAATAATACGGTATCTTTCACAATTTTAATTTGCATTTTACATTTTTATGAAAATTATTATTATTTTCATTTTGTATTTTAATTTTTTTTCATATGAATTTTATTTTAAGTTTTTCCCCAGACAGACTATTATTTCTTTTAGGATTTTATTTCGATATGGAATTCATGTTCAGTCTATTCAAATGTTTTACCAAAAAGATAAGCATTTTAATTTGCTGCACCAAGAAGTAGAAGCTGAAGTTTATAGATTTAATCCAATAATATGATATTTGTTGCAATTTTAATATATATATTTCGTTTCTATAAAAATTATTGTTATGTACATATTGTATTTTAAATATTTGTATGTACTTTTTTTTGGCATTTTGTAATAAAGAAACGGAATAAAATACCAAAAGAATTTGAATGGTTCTAAACATACTGAATGGTTCTAAACATACTTGTCGAACAATTCCTAATATGAGGATACATCTATACTTATAATAAAGCTCAATGTGTGTGTGTGTGTGTGTGTGTTGGCGCTCTACAGACCAGACCATTCAACCTACAGCTACCAAATTTGGCGCGTGTATACCTTGGAGGCCGGGAATGTGCACCTGAGGGTTATTTTTTCGAATTTTTAAATAGAATTTTATTTATTTAAAAATTAAGCGAAATTTTGACGTGTTTCTGCTATAACTGCCGAAAATATTACCGCACAAAAAGATTTTTACATGAAATTAAAGATAAAAAATTTATCTTTTGAATGATACTACTGTTTTAATCTTAAAATTAAATTTCTATTTTTAATGAATTTCTAGATAAATATTTTAACTATGTTTTTCAATAATTTTTTTCGTCCAAATTAAAATGAGGATTAAGCACGTTTCGCATTCATGAGAAAAAAATAGCTTTTTTCAAAGTGTTGCCATCACATTGATTAAAGCTCTTACTGAAAATAAATTAAATCTTTTTGGAAATGAAATCTGCAAAATTATAATTTTCGGCAAGTGTCTGTAAGAAATGAAACAAATATGAAATATTATTTTTTCTAAAAAATAAATTCAAGAAAAATTATTTTATGATCTTTTACACTCTCTATACAGGGTGTTTATTCAGTCCCGGACCCATTTTGATGTTTAATGACTCATAAAATAATGAAGATATAAACAAACTTATGGCATTTATTGATGGAATAACTCATATATTTTCCTTTTCAGGTTTGAATATTTTTACTTTTGTAAATATCGTCTGCGCGTGTTTTTAATTTCAGATAATTTCATTTTCCAGTCTAAATATCTGTACTTTTCTAAATATCGTCTGCTTATTAATTGCATTTTTCTCTCTTTTGTTTTTGGCAACTATTGAAATGTTATGTTTACTTTTGATGTGTTTTTTCTATGTAGTACTTTTGTATGTGATGTTTTATTCGATCGGATATTAAGGAGAATGCATACACCATAAGAGAAAGCACAGATTTTATGGTGGTCATAGAGTTAATTTCCAATCAACTAAATCACTGACTTTTAAGAGTAAATTTCAAATCACTTAAACTGACTGATTTATGAAGATTTGAATATCACTATTCAATAAAAAAAGGATAATTTTAGATTTTTCACCGATCGTTTCAAAGAAAATACGCCAATAAGCACGCAGGTTTCTCAAGATTAATTGGCCTAAGATTATGAAAATGGTGAGTTTTTCTAAATTTTTAACATTTAAAACTTCATAAATAAGTCTTAGTTGATCGTGGAAAATAGAAACATTCATTCATTTATTTAAAATTTGGTGTGTCCAGAATATTTCTCAGAATATGATACCTTACTGCATTAAATTTAGACTTCATAATTTTTGAAATATATTTATAAGCAGGAACAAAATATTATTATTGATTTCATTTCAATCCTTTTGAAAGCAAAAATAAAAACTGAATTTTATACTGAATCTCAGAAATTTTTGTTGAATTATTGTTTGAGATATTACATAAACTATGAAAAATATTTTATAGTTAAAATAAGACTTAAATACCGGGCGATTCTGTTTGCAATAATCATATTCAATAATAATAATAATTAATAAATAACAATAAAGATGATTAATAAAATAAAACGCTTGGTTTTATTAAAAAATATCTTAATATTAATTGCAATTTCGTCATTTACATTTTTAATGAAAGTTGAAGTTTTTCCGGAAATGGCAACAAATTAGCAAAATATATATAGTAAATTGAACGAAACGATCTAAACAATATAAGTTTGGTATGACTATCACAATTTGAAGATTAAAAATGTTTTGTTTGAGAATCCTTTAAGAGACCAGTTACTTAAAATATTTAATTGAAAATTGTAGCGAGCGGTAATACTGGCGAACCGGCTGGTCGCCAAAGGCGGCTAGTACTTTAATAAGAGGAACAAATGCTGCTATTTGATGCACCAAAATCCAACATTACAATACTTTTGCATCAAAGGCAGCTTTAAAATCTCCATTTGACGGTTATTCATATATATAAAATCGTTAATTTATATTTTTTATTTTTATAAAAATTATTATTATTTACATATTGTATTTAAATTTTTTATGTGTGCTTTTTTTGGCATTTTGTTATAAAGAAACGGGATAAAATACTGAAAAAATTTGAAATCGTTCTAAAAATACTGAGGATAAATACTTGTAGAATAATTCCTAATAAGAGGATACATATTTTAATATCAGGATAAATGCTGTTATTTGATACACCATCATTACAATATTTTTTGCATCAATAGCATTTTTAAAAGCTTTATTTGACGGCTATTAATATATATAAAATCGCTGTGACTATGTATGTATGTTCCCAAGCTCCTCCTATAAAATTCGGAAGGTTTCAACCAATCTTTGCATACTTTTTATTTAAGATAACAGAAACGTTATTGTCAACTTTAAAAAGTGTAAAAGTTAATTAATTATTTAATCAGTTTAACCAAATTTTTGCTTTATTCCATATTAATTTAATTAGAAATTATCCTACAAGAAATATTTCCATAGCAACTGAAAATTCAAAAATTTATATTCCTAATTCTACGAATTTTTCTGTTAATTATGCTTAATTTTCCAGGAGTAATAAATAACCGAACTGATGCAAACTATTTCGATTAGAGAAATAACTCATATGTAAACTAATTATATCGATTGCCATAAATCCCCCCCTCATTTTAATAATTCTTTTCGAAATTAACTTTATGCACAATTTGTGACAGTAATTTTTATTATTGAAGAATAAGAATATAAATGAAGAACTGTTGTCAGAGCACATTTGCAGAGTTTTGAAAGAACACTAAAAGAAACGTTTAAAAGCAGACGATTAATAAAATATGTCAAGAACTGCTATTCAATTTATTTTCATGTTTTTTATTGATAAAAATGGCTTTGTTAGTTCATTAATTGTCTAGAAACATTTAATCAAATATTTATGAATAAAATTTTAACTAAGCATGTAACAAGTTTAATTAACTTACGGAGAAAATTCGTGATTTTTAAAAATCGTCTTGTTAAATTCATTTTCTATTTTTTATTTGAAAATGTTTTAGTGGATAAAAGGATTTTGCATACTTTTAAAAGATAGTTTAATACTTTATACAATAGTGATTTTTACTTTAAAAATAAAAGATATGCAAATTCCGACCAATGCCGGCCATATTAGTTAGCTGGAAAAATAAATTTCTGATTAAAAGTTTCTTAATTTTATGTTATGTAACAGGCTATTTCTACAGAATTTATTTCCGTACCGAAATAGTAACCTATCAGTTCAAATGTTTTAATCAAAGGATATAAACGTTAATTTGATTAAAAAACGGTAATTACTTTTTCGCTTATATTTTTAATGCAAATAATAGAGCTTCTGTACAAATTTTAATTTGCATGTCATAGTAGGACATTTTTTATGAATAATAAATATTTAAGACGGAGTAATTTATTTTACTTTTTTATGCGCTTTTATTTAGGTGACGTATTTCATGTTTGCAAAGTTGAAAGATTTACATCGATTTGTTATCGACTTCCTAATGTGTTAGAATTTTCAAATTTTATACGCTTGTATTTTTACGATGACAATATATTATTTTAATATTTTAAGATCTTTTATATCAGTTAATTAATTAATTTGGTTGAATTTTGATTACATGTGAGTTCTGCCAACTTCTACTAAAAACTGTTTTCAAGATTTCGTTACATTTATAATAATGGATTATAAATTATTATAAATTAAAACTTAAAAAGTAGACAGTAATCAAAATAAAAAAATAATTTTAGTTCTAAGTATTTTTTAAAACATTTATTAAATTTATTGTCCTATGCTTGAAAAAGTGAATAAAATTCTGTTTGAATCCACATACCTTATTAAGCGAATAAAAGTCCGTATTCAAATAAAAGGAAAAAATGATTTAATTTGCTTCTCTAGGGACAAGATAATGATTTGATATCTGCTATAAAAGATAATTTTTATATATGACAGCATGTTTCTGTTTTTATTTAATTCAGTTACTTATTTTCCAGATATTCCGTTTAAATATTTTTATAAAAGGATAATCATATTATTTTGTTGCATCATGGAATGGAAGCTCAAACTGATAATTTAAATCAATAATTTTTCACCAGTTCAATATTCAGGATTGTATTTAAAATTTAAGTTTGCTATGCGAAAGGTTTT
>JAPMOR010016510.1:672871-684262 GCA_026543865.1 Argiope aurantia | reverse complement strand
GTCCAATAAATCTATTAAAATCCATGAAACGTGGTTACATTATAAAGGAGAAATATAACATCTATCTTCAGTTAAATCGAGTTTGGGATTCCTAAGTGGCACATGAGACAGAAGCCTGTATATGAGATCTCCAGTATATGAGAAGAAACTGCCATTTTGCAATTTTTAAGGGAAAATCGCCCACATTTTCATTTTACTTGAAGGAAGACTCTCCAAACTTGCAGCAGCTAGCCGTATATAAGCAAGAACAGCTAGCTGATAGAACCCAGAATCATCTTCTTCCGATTTGTGTTTCTCAGCCATGACTTAATCTGTTCCTTCACTACTGAAAAATATGAGTTATATTCCCCCTTTCTTTTATTTTCCTTTTTTTCCATCGAAATGTTTGAAGAGCAGAAGCTTTTGATTAAAAACTCACATATACTAATAACTCGTATAGTATTAGACATTTCTAGTTTTATATGTTGCAAAAGAAATACAGAAAAAGCAAGTTCAAAGTAAATCAAAATTTCTCTTTCTATTCTCATTCATTGCCCAATGCTTGTTTTATTCCGAAAAAAAAGTGAATAAAATTCCATTTGAATTCGTAAGAACTGCATTCAGATTCTTAACAAAAAGGAAAAGATGATTTAATTTTGTGTACTAGGGACAAGATAATGATTTGACATGTACTGTACCAAAAAAGCAAGCCCAGACAGAGTAAATTAAATTTTCCATTCTATTCTCATTTCTTTTGTTTTTGCTATTTTAGTTTTTTTAGTTTCTTAAACGATAAGCTACTTAAATCAATTTTCACATAACAATATTTAAAAAAGAAATTATTTTTTGAATAAGTTTTACTCATATTAGTCTAAAAACTGTATTATCCCTTTACAGTATTGTTTATGTAGCTCACATTATTGTTTTGGAAATTAATTTCGACAAATATCATATCTGACAAAGGAAAGAAATGGATTCTAGTTCCACGATATACGTGACAGTTAAATATTTTAATTCATAGGACATTTTCCTGTAGGGAAAAGGATATGATGTAAGAGAACGTTTAGTTAAATGTTAGATGTATGTGATAGATAGATGTGTGTGAATTCTATTTATTGCATTACAAGTGAAGATAAAGTTTTTTCTTATTACTTCTGAAATTCTCAGAATTTTGGTGAATCCTATTTATTGTGCTATAAGCAAGGAGATAGCTATTTTTCATTACTTCTAAAATTTAGTATAATAGAGAATCATATTTATTACACTATAGGCAAAAAGAATGCTGCCGATGGTTTATTCTGAAAATCTCAGAACTGTGGCTTATTCTCAAAAAAAGAGACGAATCCTAATTATTGCATTATAAGCATATGGAAGATTTGCAAATTATTAGTAAAATTCTTAAATTTGTAAAAATTCTAATTATTTCACTATGATCAAAGTATAAAGGTCATTATTTATTACTTCTAAAATTCTCAGAATAGTTAAGATTTCTAATTACTTCAATGAAAAAGATTCGAATTATTGCACTGTGAGCAAAGAGAAGGCTATTGCTGATTATCTCTGAAATTCTCAGTACCTTGCCGTCACTGAGAATTTCACTTCGTTTAGGATAAGCACTAGAAACAACTTTAAAAAAATCATTTTCAAAAGCATATTTTTATTGATGTATTAAAGGGTAGATACTACTTTGTATGCAAAATTTAAAAATCGAAAAGCTGATAGAAAGTTGTAAGTAAAATTAAATAAGTAAAAAGTTTAGAAAGAAAACTGGAGTTGAAAGTAAATTGGAATGTTCATTGAAATTTTGTTTTAATTCGCCGTTCTTCTAGGTATTTGTAAAAAAAATTAATACCTACATTAAAAGTGTTTTTCAAAAGCTTTTTTTTATCAGCATTATTTTCTTCCTGTTACTGCTCAATAAATTTCGTAACTCGTTATTATAAGTTTTCTAGAATCTCGTGATATATCTACCTCAAATATAACCACTTGTATTACTAGTGGTTATATACCACTGCTACCACTACTAGATGGCACATTTGTATTAAATAAAAATGTAATCGTATTTAATCGATTACTTACTTATCAAACTCTGAAATTTTTAAAATAGCATATTATAATCGAGGATATAGTGTGTAGTAATGTTTAAAACTTAAACTAATTAGGAAAAAAGTTAAAACTATTACGAAATTTAACTTTTAAAACAATACACAAATCAAAAAAAAATATTTAGAATCAAATTTGTTCAGAAATTACTCATAATATTTGATTACAAAATGTAATCCCGTAACCAGTTATTTACTGTCTGAGGAAAATATGATATAGAATATCAGTTCTGGTAAAACTATATAAATACAACGTAGGATTATATCTTTGTTGGAAAAAGCCATATAACCGGATTAGTTCTACCCATAGCAAACAACAAATATTTCCGATACATGTATTCCGCATATACTAAGATGCATATCAATATATGAGAAAGCATCGTGATATAGATTGGGTTTGTTTGCTTTCAGGGCAACATTTATTAGTAATTATATATAGGAAATGTATTTATCTTTATTCTGTCCAAGTTCCAGTATATGTACTTGTATAATTTCTATTATTTTTGTTTAGAATTACATTTTTATATATTAGTTTTTATTATTTTTCACTTTATTCCATGTATTATTTCATATTGGGATTTGATTAATTTAAATTTTATAATATATTGAAATATTCAGTATAAATTACATGGGGTAGATGTCATTGCTTAGAAAAACCAGTGGTATTATTTGCCTTCTTTTCCTAAATCCCCCCGGGGGGGGGAGGCACCTCGAAATGAGGATGAGATGCTTCCGGCATGGTGGTTGGATCTCGCCACCCTGAAGGGTACACAAATAGGTTGGGGATCTGACTCCTCCCATCGATGACAGGACGTACTTCCTTCGGGAAGGATTATACCGTGGCCGCTGATGGCTCTTAGGACTACCACAGTTCCCGCCAATGTTGATGTTGTGGCGGTCTGGTCATTTAGCCTTATGGTTTAAATCCGTGCTCCTTCGTGGAGGGTCGGAGAGTCCGTTGGTTCACTTGCCTTCTTTTCCTCCAACTTAAATTGAGCTTAAAAAATAGTAATTAAAACAATTTCAGGAATATTTCGTCTTAGTATCGTTATAAACCATTATGAAAATTACTATTCTTACACAAAAGGCACAATAAAATATTTTACCATTATTCTGATTTTTTTCAGCAAGCACCTAAACTCAATTTTCAGAAAAGCTCGTCAACAGAGCTTAGTATACGAATTTGTAGCTCTAAAAAGGGTTTCTAATGAGCATCTTCCTTTTCTTTAAGTATTTCCGAGATAGTAGGCCTGAAATCCTCATACGTACCCACCGTAGAATTTTTTCTTTAGCTTTAGTTGTAATTGCTTCTCAGATCAAAATCCTAAAAAATGAAGAGCCGACGACTCAGAATTTTATTTTTATTTCGTATTAGTCGTATTTTGTTTAGTTATATTAATGTCCTGTCTTAAAGCAACACTAGGGCTATTTTGAAAAGGACCTTGTAATTTTGAGTCGTGGTCAGATGATGAGGACGGTACTTGAGCTGTCACCCCATTCAAGATTCCACACCACACCAGAAGGAAGACGTTTGGCCCCGACGGATTTAGCGTGCACCAGAACCTTTTACCCGATGGTTCTTTGGTTGGTGCCTGAAACCCTCCGGTTCCGAAGCCGAGACCATACCACAAGGCCGCCATGCCCCTCTTCCCATCTGTCGAAAATGTTTCTGCGATAGTATAAGCGTCCACATAGACTCGCTTTAAAATTTTTCTTTTATATTAGTCAACATTTTTATGAAATAGATAACTTAAAGGACCATCCTTTAAATGTTTATCCTTGCTTTAGTTGAAAATATTTCAAGAAAAAAAAAACTCGTCTAATATATACACACCTATCGAGTCTATCCAATTGCGTGCAAGATTTGAAAACAGGAAAAATTTTCCAGTCCGGAAGAACAGTGAAAACTTTTGGAGTCAACGCAGTTCACAAGCATCACCCAGTACAAAAGCGGCAATTGCTTTGAGTTAAGATACGGTGGTCGCAAATTCAGAAAACTGCACATGCATATTAAAAAAAATTTCAAACAAAACACGCTATAAACGAACTACAAAGAAGAATTTTAAACTGATCCTTAAAGAAAAACTGTGTATACTGTATTCATGATTTTTTAATATTAAAACCAAATAAACCAAAAAGGAAATACCTTACAGAAAATAAAAAGAAAATATTTAAACGACACCATTCAAAAAATTAAAAACATAACCTACCCTAAAATCAATAGTACATACATTAATTGAGATAGCAATTTTGAGTACAAAACGTTACTGTTAATCCGCATTGTTGTTATTTCCATAATTTCCTTAGATAAAGATATTCCTTCCCTAACGAGTTTAATCTACCAAATGCAATCTCCATTTCATAAATTTACATCTTGGAGGATTTTACTTCTTGGAGGGTTGATACGCAGCAAGCAAGAAGAGTGCTTGTTACAACCCAAATGTTAATATTTATATATATATATAAAATTCATGTTTCTAAATGTTCCGAAATTAGTAAATGAAGATCAAATATTTCTATATAATAATAAAAAGTAAGGTATATTCTCCCCCATCTTTCATCTCCTCCCAGTTTTGATATAATTAGTAAAATAGCACATGCGCAAAAGCACGGAGAGGTTTCGTTTCTAAAAGTGGACAGTAAAAGGGACTGAAGTACATTCAAACCAACGGGATCAAAAATTTTCCAATTAGTTTGATGCATGTTCATGAGTTTCGCTCAACATTCGACCATATTTTAAAATTACAAGATCCTTCTAAAAATAGCTTCCCTATAGCTTTATAATTCAGTGTTAATTGAGCTAAAGTTGATGTTCTCTTTAGTTAAGAGTTGATGTTCTCTTTCATAGGAGAAGTTAAGAACAAGAATAAGCAGTTGACTGAAGATGACATGTGAATGAAGAAAACCTTTTTAGAGAACTTTTGAAGGGAAAACAGTCCACATTTGTTTCACTCTTAACAAAAGCCATACAGTATGGCAACATTTTAATAAAGCATATTATTTTGTATAAAATTTGTTTAAAACAACCAAATTCTAATTAGAGTATATCTTTTTAGTGTCAACAAAATATCACTTGCAGTACTTTTTATTCAGAATTGTAATTTAAGAAATTCTTATTTTTCAGTTATTAAATAAAAGAACCTAAAATTATTAATAGAGAACTTGTTATAGTTGTAGAACATTTTTAGAGCACTTTTTGGATCATTTAAATTTTTTTATTTGATTTGTTTTTGATGCAATCAGTGCAGTAAAAGATTCAGTAAGTGAAAGTCCGAGATATCTAAAATTGTAAATGATCATATATAATTCAATGAATTAAAAACATGGCAGTAACGAATTAATTTTATTGGTTTATATATCATAGAGTAAATAGAATAATAACCTCAGTTCTGATTTCATAGTATTAGGAATTCATAATGAAACTCATGGAAATTTCGAGAATTGAATGTTGCATAACAGGGATGCAGGCATTCAGCTTATCAAAGCTATTATGTACCCTCTACAACATATTGATTACTTCCACAATAGCTTTCATGATAATGTTCTAATGTATTATCAATAACAGGATTTGCCTTTCTGTTCATAGGAGATAGACTACAGATCTAATTATAAAGAATAAAATTAAAATGAGTTCTCGAGAATGACAGATTTTTATAATTTGAGTTTTTAAGTTTGAAATAATTAATTTATATCCCTAATATGGTTAAAAGCAGTTTTGAAAAAGTCTGTAGTCTGACACTCTGATAACATTTTAATAACGCATATAAATAATTTTATATAAAACATGCTAAAAACAACCAAATTATAATAAGAAATAATCTTCTTCGAGGCAACAACGCTTTACTTGCAGTACTTTTACTGCAAGTAATATAAACTGCAAGTAATTTTACTGCAAGTAAACAGAATTAAATTTTATATAGAGAGTGTTATTTTTAGTTATTAAATAAAATAATCCAAAATTTATATCAGAAGTCAAATATAGAGTACTACTTATTTGATTTGATTTGATTTGGGTGTGATCAATGCAATAAGAAATACAATAGGTGAAATACCAAAATTCTTAAAAATATCAGATGGCCATAAATCATTCAATGAATGAAAAACATGCCATCTACAAGTGAACTTTTTTGTATAGACCGTTATAGAATTAATTGAAAAGTAACCTTGGTTATGCATTAACATTAGAAATTCACATTAATTTTTATATGGAGTGTATTATATTTAATTATTAAATAAAATAGTCCAAAATTTCTAGTAGAAGTAAAATTTTAGAGTGCTACTTATTTGATTTGATTTGGGCGATCAATGAAGTAAGAGATACAATAGGTGAAATAAGAAAATTCTTAAAAATATCAGATGGCCATAAATCATTCAATGAATGAAAAACATGCCATCTAATAGTGAATTTTCTTGGCTAGACTGTTATAGAATAAATTGAATAGTAACCTTGGTTCTGCTTTAACATTAGAAATTCACAATGCAAACACATGTAAGATTCTCTGTTAGGAACACGAAAGAAAAACGGATCTTTCAGGCAAATAGAAAATCTCGCTTGCGGTATGATAAAGATTGTCTAAGGAAAATTGGAAAAATCTTATTTTGAGATGAGAGTAAATTCAATATTTTTGAATCCGATAGACTGAAGTTTTTCTGGCTCAAACCCAATCCTGCGATAGAAAGTGGAAGTATTTTGAAAATAGTATTCACGGGAAGCCCAAGTATTTCGAGAATTGAATGTAGCATAATAGGAATAGAGGCATTCTGATTATCAAAGCTATTACGTAGCTTCGACAACATATTGACTATTCCCACAATAGCAAATATGACAATAGAGTAATGAATTATCAATAACAGGAATTGCCTTTCGGTATGTACCAGACAGATTACAGATTCAATTATATGGGATGGAATTCAAATGATTTCGAAACGAGAATGTCAAATTCTTATATGTTAAGTTATTGAATAATTTATATAACAGCCATTGATAGTTATAGTATTGCTAAAATTTAAAATTATTATTCTTAAGAAATACTTTTTAATCATAATTTTTTACAAAAGATGTAAAAGTTTATTGAAATAAGCAGCTGAAACTAAATTTCGAATTTTTAAAGCTATTTTGGAGTCATATTTATATAGATTGTAATGCTATACAGTTATGAGAGTCAGTGTTATTAATTTGTTTGAATTCTCGATATACATGATTGTGAAAATTTCAGAAATTCAGATAGTTATTTTTTTAGAACAGCGGTATTAATAGTTTTTTTCGAAAAAATATTTTTTCCTAATTATAGTAAGAATTAATTGAATAATGGAGTTTGAATTATGTTTTGGATTTTTAAAATTAATTTAGGGCGAAACGTGCACATTATGATATAATAAGTGTGGTTATGACAGTCAAGGTTATTAATTTATCTGAATTTTGAATATAAATGATTGTGAGCATTAATAATGTGTTTACTTTAAGTAAAAATGACTGTTCTTATAGAATAATTGTCTCTTTCACCAATATATTTATGCAAACAATATAAAAATTTATTGGATATCTGATTTTTCATACTGGATAGATTTTTCTTAAAATCTTGCAGTAAACTGAATATGAGACTTTTTTTTCATGGGATATTTTGCTTCATATCCTATTTTTATAAATGTATAGTAACAGATATGAAAAAATAATTGATGCAAAAAACGCAACCATGATTCTAAAACAAAGAGAACTTACTAATTTTTTATATTTCTTAATTGTTTAAAATTATCATTGTTTATATATTGTTTGTTTTACAGATGGAGTTTCAGAATTGAGAAAAAAAGTTTAATATATTTTTTCAATCCCTCGAATAAACTATGTATTGTAATTACAGAATATGATATACAATTTTATAAATATTACAAAAAATACGTTTCCCTCATGCTTTTATCCGATTTTATTTTACCATAAGTCATTTGCATGATTTTTTTAAATTCTAGACGCTTTGTTTTTGAGTCTATTGTTAAATTATGTATGGACATCATAAAAAAAGGCAACTCTATAACTCGAGTATTTAATATCGCATTTTCACAAAATGAGATCTATTCAAACGAACACGTTTATTTAGATCTATAAAATGTTTAATTAACATAATTAATTAATTGGTATCTTGGAATCCTCCTACCGAGACTTTTTAATAATTAAATACAGTATTTTGTATATTTGGATCGCATTTTTTTTCCAAAAATTTGCAATAGTTTTTGAGATATAATTAAATTTGTTCGCTTAAAACTCCACTTTAAAAGGATTAACCCACTTAGGCCCACTTGCCACTAAGAATATTAAGTAAATATAATTGCTAAAAAAACATTTCTATGAGACTTTAGAAAATTATTTAAACTTGATTCAGGTTGATATTTTGCAAGGATATTTATTTTTAAATTCCAACTAGCATATACTTTTTTCATTGGAAATTTAAGTATTTCATTCTTCTTCAAAATACTTTCGAACTTCTGTGGTTGATCCCGGTCTAGACAGTTCAAGAACACCAAGAAATATTTATTGTAAATGAAATTCATTGGTAGCAATGTTTTTAAGAGAAATTTGATTTCATTGTAAAGAAATTAATTCTCTTAATGGCATTTTAAGCCAATGAATTTATAACCCTTTTATCTAAAGGAGGAAGATTTTGTTTTCATGACGAAGTGATTGTTAATCAGACAGGAAATTCATTAGACGGAGAAATGCTTTTTGTTTATAAAAAATTTATTACACATTTGGGTTTAAATAAATTTCAACAATATATTATCCAGATAAATAGAATAAGCAAAATTAGGGTTTTAAATTTCAAAAATAAAAGATAATTACGGGAAGGAAATTCAATAGACGCTATCTGGTTGGAATAAGTGCATACGGGTAATATTTATGGTGATGGTGAAGCAATTATTCACTTAATTTTTTTCTCTTTATATTTCAAAAATTAAATTTCGATTTTTTTTTATTTTCTAGTATACGAAGGATACAAGGCAAATAAATCATTGCAATCGTTGAATACTTTGTGCCCGTGATAATTTAATTATTTACTAAAACTTCACATTTTAGTTTTCCTCGTAGTAAAAAATAAGTTTTTAGAACTATGCCCTTCTGTCTGCGAAAATAGAAACTCAAAAATAGAACGGGCTAGAACGATGAAATTTTGTGCATCGTCTTGACACCAAAACAGTAATATTTTTTTTAAGTTTTGGACTTAAATTTTGGGCACTATGTTTGTCTATCCGACAACGTAATGCGAATACGGTCGCTGATAAAGGACTATATGTATGAAATTTGGTATAAGGTCTTTTAATAAGATTTAAAGATCTGCATCAAATTTGGATCAGCTCTATCAAACGACTGACTACCGAGACAAAAGAAAACGACTCACAAACGAAATTGTTCAAAATTTCAACAAGCTAGATATATGAAATTTATAATATAGTTTTTACCCTGAGGCTGTAATCATGTGTTGAATTTTCAATTCAATCAGTTAATAGTCAAGAGAAATGCTTTTACTATAACAAATTCCCCTAAACATCATTGCCTTTTAGAATATTTTCAGTAATAGAATGAATATGTAATAGAAATACTATACATATACACCCATATGGGCAATCACATTATGTATCAGGGAGAGTAGTTTCCAAGAAACTTTCTCGCATACTCTCCAATCAAGGTCTTAAGCCTATCCCCCCTGTATGAAATTATGAACATTGGGTAATGCTGTAATGTCTTGCATGATATTAGCAAACAATAGTTACGAAATATAGATATTTTATGTGAATCTAACATTTTTACTGAATTTGTCGTACGTATATATTTTTGAGTGGTTATTTTCTGACCGAATAAAACCAAAATTTAACACGGAACTGTAGTCACAACGCACCGAATTTCATTGATTTAAGTCATTTCGTTTATCAGTTATTGCGTTTACATGTATGCAAAAGTACAAACTAACAAACGTTCAACTCTTTGACTGATTTTGGCTGGTAACTATTGGCACCTAACTTTTGGCACCTAACTATTTACGTTTTGGAGTCATTGAGTTAACTTTTAATCGAACAGCCAGCCAACCAGCCAAGGTTCCCGTGAATTGATTTCTTTCAAAATTTGAATGAAATATCTAAATTTAGTTACACAAAATTTTATGTCCATATCAAATTGCTTTTCAGTTGACATGCCCACAGATAGACAGAATGACAGTCATAACACTAAAATTGTGTTTGAGAGGTCTGAAATGTGGAGATTTGTCAAAAACTAGAATTCGAATCTTTTGACGATTACAATACTTCTTCTATACTTTGTATACGAAGTAAAAAATAATAAAAAATAATCAATAAATGATCAAGTGATCATTAATTCGCATATGAAGTTTGCGGTTTGGAGCTTTTTAATCAAACCAGTATACATATGCCAAAAACATAGAAAGAAGAGCGAGAATACATTTAGGTGAATAATGTAATAAAATATAGTCTAAATGAAGCAAATAATTACTACTGCGGTGGCTGTGAGCACTGAACCAATTTTCGAGCACAAGTAGCCCTTTGATATCACGTAGCTATTACCAGCTATATCGGTTTTGCCGAACAGTTGCGACGCTTGATTGACTTGGTTCTAGTTGTCAGTTTAGTTTTTCGCACTTCGAAACCTTTACCACAATCTTGAGATCTATTGAAATACATAAAGAATTTGAGACATTTCGGCTTAGGATTGTTCTTATTCGAGCATTTCAATGGTTCTTCCTTTCACAGAAATGCTCCGTTTTTGTCTTTGTGCCATCCTTAGTTCTATTGCCTGAACTGCTTATGCTAAATAGGCCAGTTCATCCGCATTCCAAACTGCTCAGGTATTTTACGCATGTAGACATTAACTGAAGTGATTTGCGTAGAGACAATTGTCTTTCTTCAGCAGTTTATTTTCCATAACTTACGTCGAAAGAAATTCCCCATTATTTCCTTACATTTTTTTCACATTTTACAAAACAGGCTTAACTCTTAGACACCAGTGTAAAATAACTTGTTAAACATCTAGAAAAATGTTTGAACATTAAATCTTTTCAGTTATAACATATAAATGATTCGACTTGTGGCTAAAACTGTTGTCGAAGTCTCGTTTAGTTATAAGTAACTTTCGGATTCCTCAAAGCAAAATGCTCCAATTTAATTAAACTCCTGTTTTCATTCAAATTAAGCTTGAACCAAAACTTCTTCTAAAACAAGGGGAATATTAATACAGCTAAGCTCGATTTCCCGTTTTATAGATACTCAGCAGATTACTTTGGGACATAATTTAAATTCCGAGTTATTGTCA
>JAPMOR010016510.1:640114-672471 GCA_026543865.1 Argiope aurantia | reverse complement strand
CTCAGCAGATTACTTTGGGACATAATTTAAATTCCGAGTTATTGTCAGATGGCGAAGTCGACATCTAGCAGCACTTAGTTCTCCAGAATATCAGATGACACTTGAGGCAAGACTTTTGACGTCGATGGACTTAAACTATACTCAACTACTACTGAAACCATGCTAGTATCTGAGGATTCTTTGGTGGAGTAATATCCTGACAATATGAGCTTCTAGTCTCAGCATACTTTTTTCAGCAAGATTTAGCTACTAATCTTCTGTTGTCCCTTGGACTATTTTATGATATACTAGCCGCCTTTGGCAACCAGCCGGTTCGCCAATCTTAATGTTCGTTAAAATTTTAATGATTAAATATTTTATACAATTCCTACTTTACTAACTTCTTCATCAAAATATTTTAAAACTTCAAATTTTGATAGTCATATAATTCACTCATAATATTATAAAGCCTTCAGTCATAACGTAACATGTATCTCTTTAATTTTCTGTTAGTTCCTGTAGAATTTATGCTTTAAATTAAAGTGAAAATGATTAAACTGCAATAAATATAATAATATTTTTTATTGAAACAAAGCATTTTTTATAATATGATTACTGAAAACAGAGTCACTGAGCATTTACACTTTATGGGCACTAAAGAATATATATATCTTAATTTATGTAATATCTCGATGAATAATTCAACAAAAACTTCTCAGATTCAGCACAAAATTACGTTTTAAGTTTTGCTTTCAAAAGGATTGAAATGAAATCAATAATAAGATTTTGTTCCGGCCTATAAATATATTTAAAAAATTATGAAGTCTAAATTTAATGCAGTAAGGTATCATATTCTAAGAAATATTCTGGACACACCAAATTTTAAATAAATGAATGAATGTTTCTATTGTCCATTGAATATTTTTATAAACTAAGACTTATTTATGAACTTTTGAATGTTAAAAGTTTAGAAAAACTCAACATTTTCATAATCTTAGGCCAATTAATCTTGAGAAACCTGCTCTCTGATTGGTGTATTTTCTTTGAAACGGTCGATGGAAACTCTAAAATTATCCTCTTTTTTATTGAATATTAATATTCAAATTTTCATTAATCAGTCAGTTTAAGTGATTTATTTAATTGATTGGAAATCTTTTTATTTAAAATATTAGTGTTTCAAGACCATTTTGTTAATCGTGATTTCCACAGCAGAAGCTTTATGTAAAATCAAAAATTTGTTATTATTAGAGCATTTATTGTTACATAAAAGTTACAATAAATGTTACATAAAATATAATCATTTTGCATTTAGACAATTTTAGCATATCTGTGTCTTACTAAAGGTTTACAAATTAGCTGTGTGGCCCTGATTTGAATGGATATCCTGTTCATATTAAACAAAAATTGCCTTAAAATAAAACTGATTTATTGGATTAATAATATAGAGAGTGTAAAAGATCATAAAATAATTTTTCTTGAATTTATTTTTTATAAAAAATAATATTTCATATTTCTTTCATTTCCTACAGACACGTGCCGAAAATTATAGTTTTGCAGATTTCATTTCGAAAAAGATTTAATTTATTTTTAATTGGAACTTTTATCAATGTGATGGCAACACTTTGAAAAAAGCTAATTTTTTCCCATGAATGCGAAACGTGCTCGTGCAGCTTAAATTTTATTTTTATTTTGTAGGAAAAAATTGTTGAAAAATATAGTTAAAATATTTATTTAAAAATTCATTAAAAATAGAAATTTAATTTTAAGGTTAAAACATTGGTATCATTTAAAAGATAAATTTTTGATCTTTAACTTGATGTAAAACTCTTTTTTTCTGCGGTAATATTTTCGGAACTTATAGCAGAAACACGCCAAAATTTCGCTTAATTTTTAAATAAATAAAATTCTAGTTAAAAATTCTACAAAATAAACCCCAGGTGCACATTCTCGGCCTCTAAGGTGTACACATGCCAAATTTGGTAGCTGTAAGTTAAATGGTCTGGCCTGTAGAGCGCCAACACACACACACACACACACACACACATTGAGCTTTATTATAAGTATAGATGATTAATATCCTTTTTCTATTTTGAAATCATGATTTAGCCACTAATCTTCTGTCGTCCCTAGGAATTTATCATAATATATGATTGATATCAACCTGCTATTCTGAAGCCTGGATTCAGCCGCTAGATTTTTGGTGTCTTAGTATAAAATACATTACTGAAATCAACCTGCTGTTCTGAAACCAAGACTCAGTCACTAAGCTTCTGTAGTCCTAGAACCTGTATTATGATATATTATTAATCGAAATATATGTAGCGAAAATCGAAATACATGTAATACGAAATATACAGCAATAAAATTCTTATTTTTATGAAAAGGCTTTATTCTTCAAAAGGGAAACTTATTTCATACAGCATTAATTCATTTTTTGTAAAGAATTACAATAAAGGATGCTTTTTTGCTATCGTTATCTTAAATAATTAAAAAAGAGATGGTTGAAAAATTTATGAAATCCATTAAGCTGCTTCGAATTATAAAGCTAATCTTAAAAATCTATAATTTATATTAACTTTTAATAAATATTTCTAAAGAATGAATTTCATCACTTCTTTCTTTCATACTGAAGCGCGTCATGAAAGTTCGATTATCTATGAAGCAAAAAAAGTATATTAATGCCTTTTCCTTTTTTCTCTCAGCAGAATTAAATTTGAACCATAAATGTGATTTAATCTTAGAAATCGTTATATTTAACTGAAGTCTATTAAAATATATTCATAATCACTTTTAATTACTTTTAAGACATTACTTTTACAGAACTTACTAATAAAAATGCTATGCTATGCTTAATAATACTTCTAATATTAAAAAATTCCACGAAAAATATTTTAAAGAGCCTTACGTAATTTAAAACTGATATAAAATATCAAGTAGAAATTTTTTTCGTCTAATGTAAAACGTTTTAATAGTGAAATTTCACTTAAATGTATCCCAAGAGTTAAAATACGCTATTATAATAAAAATTTATATAAAAGATTGAAAACCATCAAGATAAAGTATATTTTACTAAAAAAGGCTTCTTTTTAGGTTTTCTCTTTTTATCTCGTACTCTCAAAACTCGTACTAATCTTTTATTTTGTAACAAAAGCTATGTGCTTTTAATGATCATTTTATATGTATTTCCAGTAGAGTTAGTCTCACAAATTACTGTTTATTAAATATTCTTTTAAATATTTGAATTTGAGATGTGTATGAGTTGTTTTATAGCGATGTGTATCAGTTGTATATATGGTGGCAAAAGGCAGGCATCGACTTTAATTTTTATTATAAAACAGAGTTCCCACTCTTAGCAGAGTTCCATATCAAATTGAGAAATCATTACAGATAGATATATAAACTCCAATTAAAAATGGAGTAAATTAACAAATTAATTTACTATTAATTGAGTAAATAAGTGTACTGCTCAAAAAAATTGGTTAGTTTATGTTTTTACAGAATCCTTAGCTCCTGATAATCATAGTTAATAAAACATTCTTGATGTACCAAGATTTCTATTTTTTAAGCAAATAAGTTCCTATCTTCTGTTATTAAAATCTAGCTGAGCCGTTAATCTTTGAACTTCATTATTTGAAGCCAATCAACGGCCACTTGGAGCAAACACGGCCAGTATGGACCAAGTATAGAGAAATGCCGGTATTTAGCAAGCTGTCATTCTGTCAATAATGGTGGATCTTGCTCCATACCTGCATTGGAACGGAATGAAATATTTAATGATATCGATATTCAGAGATGAATAATTTGAACACTTTTAATTGCAGAACAATGGATTTTCTTTATTTAAGCAATTAATTAAAAATATTTTACAAAAGAAGACTAATAATGAAGGAAGAATGCACTAAAATAGAGATTTCTACAATAAAAGGAATCTTCATATTTCACAGTACCTAATCATAACCATGCCAGCTTTCAGGTAGCACAATGATGAAGATCCTTATTATTTAGAGATAAATATACTTTGTCTTTGCCATATTTGTGCTTAATCTCTTGGTTTAAGCATTTGGCAACGAAATTTCACGCTGATCTTAGCACTGCTTAATCTCTCCAACTAACTGGTTTAGCCTAAAGCCTCCATGCCTCCTGAAGCATACCTGTTCCATTTTTCTCTATCCAAGAGTCCCCGTTTCCTTAAATAGATAAATAAATCTCTTATTATTAATGTATATATATGTAAAGGGGGTAGGGAGAAATAGTCTCTACATGAATACATGTTTCTCTCTCTAACAATGTTTGAATATATATTTAATCGATTTCAGCTCCGTATGTTGCCTACAATGCAATTTTAGCCATATTTTTGCTAAATAAATGATTTCCTTCACATGATATCAGGAAATACAGAATTTACCAAACACCTTTTGGTATTTAACTTATTAACATCTCTATTGATATGAATATCAAAAATGACAGATATGATTTCTTTTTATCCATGAAATTTTAAATAAAATGCAGTTAAATAATTTAGACTTAATTCTTTATCAAAGAAGTACATGAAAAATGATTTGCTAAAATAATAAAGGCAATATGTGAATCCTAAACCTTACATGAAACGCGACACTCAAATTTATTTTTTTAAGATAGAATAATATACTAAGTGCTGTGCTTAAAATATACTTATTAAATACACTCTCCTCTAAATATTGCGGTTTATTAAAAATATACAGAGCGCTTATTTGGTAAATATACACGGCTTTCATGGTACAATATCTACAAGTTTTGAGTTTGGGATCATATAGTGGACAATGTTTAAATAAAATGTAGGGGGGAAAAACTATGGATAAAGTGTATTCTAACAAAAGACTGTTAAGCACCATAGAAGTGTAATGTTTTAAGAATGACAATGCATAGAAAAAATTCTCTTGACGAAATTCTTTTCGATTACAAGTTATTTGATCTTAAATTTTTAATACGCAACGTTTTTAATTCATTTATACAAATAAGTATAAAAACCCGATCAAAAATTGAAATTGAAATCAGAGAATCTAAAAAGCATTTTATTTATCATCTCTCTAGACAATTCGTCTATTAATTCTGAAATAACGCTAATAAATTTTACTATTTTAATCATTTATTATTTAAAACTCCTTTCAAACTGAAATAATTGTTTTAAATATTTTTTTTTGCTGATTTATCTCTTCATTGGTTTTCATATGAACTTTAAAGCAATTAAATGTTGCTGTTTATTTAGTGATCATCAATTTCTAACCCTTAAATGTGGTACCGAGTGTACATCAGTGCGACTCGTGCATTTAATTATCGTATTTTTGTATTTATTATCTAAAACTAAGCAATTAATAGAGATTATAATTCGATACAAATATGAAGCATAATTCATAAATGATCAAGTGCTCTATTAATTATTAATTAAATCACGTGACAACACATTTCTATAAAAATGTCATCTAGTTAGATAATAGAGGAAAATGCTGCTTATATTTATCTTCAGTCTAACACTTTTTGCTATTAAATTCATGTTACCAGACAGAAAAAAGAACCGGGAAAAATTAAAGAGAGGATATTTGTAATTCCGTTTATGAAAATGATTTTGCTTATTAATCTCTTCACATACAATGCTTTATCAGTCTGGTGCATTGTACTACTGAATTTTGATATGTAAATCTGTATCTAAGTAAATGTAGCCATTAATTTAAAATTCCTTGGTCTCATTGAAGTATCTCAGTCCCTCGTTGCTTACTTTTAAGGATTGTAATGAATTAATGTATCAGTTTAGATACAGTATCTAATTAAGAGATTAAATAAAATCGTATTTCAAAGGGTTGAATAATCAGAAGGGCATATTTCCATTGTTACGATGTATTCATATTATTTGGTCTTACTGAAATATTTCAGGAGCCCTTTATGTTCTTAAGTAGACTGTAATAACAATAAATGCCTCTCATTGGATGTGGTATGTATTTAGGTAGTTAAATGAATCCGTATATCAAAGGATTGAATAATCAGTAGAATATATTCATATAATTAAGCTGTATTATAAGCTATTCATATTAATATTATATCATTTGGTCATATTGAAGAACAGTTTTCAGGATATTTTACACTCTTATATAAATTATAATTGCAATACATTTCTCAAATTGTATATGGTATCTAATCAGAAGTTTAAATAAATTCATATGCCAAAGGGTTGAATGATCATTAAAATGCATTCGTATTTTAAAATGTCTTATTCGAGTTTCTTTTCATTTTTAGACAGCTGAATATGTAAAAAAAAGAAGAATTCAGATTCTTTGGATTCACTTTATTTGAAAAATCGATGAATATTTTTTAAGAATTTGACTGAACGTAACAGGTTTACTGTAAGTCTGTATCCGAAATGTTTCTAGGAACGAATTCTAGGAAAGCTAGAATAATCCAACAATTCAAACATTTAAAACAAAACACATCAAGCATCAAATTTCATTAAATGTTACATCTATGGTCAAATATCTAGTAGAAGTTATGAAAAATACGAGAGAAAATATTGAAAATTCTGTTTTAAAATGAACATTAACTGAGGAGTTTTAAGACGTATTTATATTTAAAATGTAAAACTGTCAAATAAATTTTAATCAGCTCCTTTCCATTTTACAAAATTTGTTCACTTGAATGAATTAAATAAATTGCCAGATTACCTTTATCTATAGAACTGACAGAAATTTTCCAAGAATTTATTTCTCTCTCTGAGACCAGACCTGCTTAGAAATGCTATTGGGAACATACTTTTCCAGCGAAAAGTTGAATATCTTACAGTGTAAATATTTTTTGAAGAACAGTATGCGAATGAGATGGAAAGGGGCTATCATAAACGTCCCCCGGCGTCAGATCCCACCTCGAGAAAGCATAAAATCAAGACAGCGTCAAAAGATTTTGCGCGCGTTCAATCCTTCTTACCCACATGTAGAACTTGGAGAAACTTCGGCGAGCTTCCTCATATCCATTCAATGGAACATTCTTTCCATTTGATTTGCCTCTACGCCTTGAAAGGAAAATTCTTTTGCGAAAGGAAAGTCGCACGCGAAAGAGAATTTTGCATCTGTTCGTTGAGAAAAAGGTGTAAGTCTGGCATTAAGCTCATTTTTTCATACGGCTGCGATGCCTTAGCACTGGAATATAAAATCCAATAGAAAACTTTAGAAAGAACATATGAAAGACGTAAAAAATTCATAAAATAAATAAAATATTAATATTTACAGATATTTTGAAACAATAAGTCTCTCAATATTTTTTTCTTTTGCTTAAATAAAATAATAATAATAAAATTTGTTTGAACTTTTATTAGTGTTCTGAATTGCAGAAAATAATTCTTTTTATTAAAAATTTGGAGATCAAAACTAAAATCGTAAACGTGGGGTGCAGATATAAATACTATAAGTTGAAATTTCAATTACATTTATAATGTATTGTAATTTTTAACAAATGCTTGGGAATTTTCTTTCGTTTGAAGTTTATTGTGGCTTCATTTTTTTAAAACTATTTTCAAAAATGCACGTTTTTACAATTTTTTCTTTGATTTTTTTCTTTGAATAAATTTCTTGAAGATAATAAAATATCTTCTAATATACTCAATAATTTACTAAATGCTTTAAATATACCAAATAAAAAATCTTAATTAGTATCATACAAAATTTTAAAACGCCAGTACATCAGGCAATGAGAGAAAAAAAATCGTTACGAAATTACTTTTTTACATTTCACTCTATTGTCGGCAATAAAACGTCCTAATTTTAATGTGGTAATCTAAATAATTAAGTGCTTGGGGAATTCCTGGAATAAATGGCGAGAGTGACCGGATAAATTGGAAAAGATTAAAAATGCATAGCATATTTATAGTACAGCCGATATACATTCTTGTATTTTAAATGTAAGAATTTAATTAAATTAAAATGTTAATGGCACCATGGTATATGTCTTTATTTTTACAAATTTTATTTAATTTAGCTTGTTTGATTATATAATAATGGATTTTTGTAATCGAATTTCCATTCGATTTCTGGTGTGCTGAAATGTAGAAAATTGGGAGAATTGCCTGTTCGAGGGTTTGATAAAACTGTTCAAGATTAATCAAAGATTTTTCAAATTTATTTATGAGTTAATCAAGTGATTTAATAATATTTTGATTTCTTGCTAGTGGTATCACTTAGTATTAAATTAAGGAAAAAATAGTTTAAGAGTTTATAATGCTTAGAATAAAGAATCAGATTAAAGAGGCAAAAAGTAGAAAATTATTAAAATAAAAAAAAGTCATTTTCAGTTAATTTATTGCTATTATTTATAATTCAGATGAAACTGCTTTCTATTGATTATAGTAAATTTCTAATTTAAATCATTGAACTAAGCTCTAAAAAGGATTTTAAGCTGAATTTATTATAAAAGTTTTTACAACACTGTTAATGTGTATATTTAAAACATTTGTTGTAAGTATAGTATCATTATTTTATTTAAACTATTTTTAAATTTTTGTGAATGAAATCCAGACATAGATAGCTTCTAGAACACAAATAAGTGCCCATTTTTTATTATTTTATGTACTTTCATTTTTCTAATAGAGAATTTTTGTTTTTAATGAAATTTATATGAAAGTCAATAATTTTTTGATTAAGTTAACTTTTGATTAAAAAGTCGTTATCGTCGTTATCCAAGAATTTTTTTACTGTCTTTTCAAAACTTTGTATATTATTTATTTATTTTCAAAAACTATCGTTTCATATTATTTTTAACCATAATTTTGAAAAAAAAAATGCTATTTAAGAATAAATCTTTTTTCTCCTGTTACTTATCATCTTCTTCATAGTATTTTCTCCATTTTTATTTCATGCATTGCTTATTGTGTCTTCTGTGCGTATCTTATATCTATTCATATCTTATAATATTGAGTATTCGATATTTAAAACAAAATTTCTTAATGTGTTCGAAAATCCAAATTTCTTTAAAAGACTTGGATTTTTTTTATGAAGCCTGTTTAGCTGGCCAGACTAAAAAACAAAAAAACAAAAAAAAACAAAAAAACTTTTCAGCGTTTATCGCATTCTCGCATGTTCTATTTATTCTATAAAAATCAAATACCGAAATGTGGATAGTGCAAATTTTAAAATCAACATTTTTGAGTAAATGGAAAGCCTGTTTGCTTAAATTTTTTTAATGAAATTTATAAGTTCTACCATCCAGGATAAATCAATATTTTCTCAATTAGTTTCGAAGTGATTAACAAGGAGGTCGATGAAATCCTAATTCTATCCTGTTTTAATTATTCCCTGAAATTTTGTTCAAATTTCAAAATTTGGTTGGTTTAAAATTCAACAGCTAAATTCTTAAGGTGATGGTGATTCATCTCTTTCGTTAAATATTTCATTGAGATCACTTCCTTTTTCGCATTTATGTGTTCATAAATCCAACATGAACGATGGCTTTAACAGATTCGTTGATTAAATCGTCGTGCACAGTGTGATCAGGTAATAAGGTGATTTTCACCAAAAGTTCGTTTTTTAAGCCTATAAGGCCAGCCATCCCGACAGAAAAAATCAATCTTTTCCGAATCAATCCCGAAGTGATTAACGAGAAGATTGGCGAAACCCGATTCGGGCTTGTTTTATTTTGACTTATAATTCATTTGGGCTTCTCTGTTTTGTTTTCGTTTAGCCAATCTTCGGTTTCGTGTCTTAGAATGTGATGTTTAGAAGCTAGCATTTGATATCTATAGCAATAACTTTTGCTGCAACTTGTTTATTATTTTTATTCATCCGGTGTTATAACTATAAACAAGCGATCTATCTCTAATTATTAACAAAAGTAATTGATGGACAAAATTTATAAAACCACTTCGAAATTCCTGAAACAATTGGTACATTCTAATTATTTATTTATTTCTACTTCTGGAAACTTAATTATTCTTCGTTCTATATACTCGATGAATATGGCGAGAAACTGATACATTTAATCAAGATCTCGAATATTCTATTTATTCCATAATATCAATATCTCTCAATTCTTCCAATGTATATATTAAATGATATCAGAACGGAAGCAATTCTTTCTAGAAAGTTCTTTAAAATATACTAAGAATCGCCTACTTGTTTGATTATTAACAAATATTAAGACAAGAACAGCGTTAAAATAAGCTGATACTATTTGCATCTTTCATATGAACAATTAATAGGATAATTCTTATTACAATCATGAATTAATTAACATAAATTTTATAATTTTCTGAAACATTTCCGCGAACGTTTTGTTTTCTTGGATTAAAATCCTATTTTTAAAGACTCTTTGTTGATCTTTAGTGGAAGTTTCAGATAGGTGGTGCCGGCTACGGTGTCATCCTCATCATTTAATCATGGTTCAAAATTATGAGTTTTGTCCAGAAATATTTTTCGGATCTTCTAAACAAGGCACAAATATAGACAGAATTAAGGCTAGAACTCATTTTATAATGACATGAATGATGTTTTGAGATGGCCTCGTAATTTTGAGCAAGAATCAAGTTACAAATGTAAAATGTAGCGTTTTACCCCCTGATATTGAAAGAAATTTTTTATTGGTATAAAGTTTATACAAACTCTCACGCATTTTTCTCTAATTATTACTGTTTTTTCTGTAACATATGTATAATACATTTTATTAAAAATATAAAGAGCCATTTTTCTTTTCCTTACCTACGCTGAAACGTGTTATAGAAATATTCCTTTTGGATTGAAAAGGGCTTTTTTGGACTAAGGTTACTACTCGATATCAACAGACAAATTTCCCAGATTTATTTTATGTAATTATCACCATTTCAGATGCTAAAATATAAATGAATAAACTTTTTACATGCGTTTACAAATTAATAGCAATAAACTCAATAGATTGAAATATGTATTAACTCTTTAAAAAAGAACATATTGGTATATCATTCAAAAACAAGCATTTGATGCATGATAAGAAACATCTTTAGCATTTCTTAAAATAATTTGAAACTCCAGATATTTTAAAAAAATCAAATTTAGAATTATCTTGAAAGATTCTTCAGTTCTTTTATATAATGTGTTTATGCTTTGATTTAAAGGGACGGGATAGCTTGGTTGGTAGGGCGTTGGATTCGCGTCTCTTGGGTTGCGAGTTAGATCTCCGCCGGCCGAAGACTCTCCATGTGTGCGGTGGCCGACACACATATAAATCCGTTGTGGTCACCAAGTCCTCCATGTCAAGAGTAATACCACTGGTGGTACTGGATCAGGGATAATTGTTCTCTGATTCAGGTCTAATTTATGATCTGTGGAGGAGTGAATGAAATGCATGAAGGAAATCCGCCCCTTAAAAAGGGAGGTGACGTGTGTGTAGCTAAGTGTCACTCTTGGCCCTAGATGGCACAACTGAAAAAACAAGAGGCGCACCTTTGGCTCAAAATCACTGCTTTCTAAAGTCAATGGGCTTATCTATGACAAGTGTCATTAGAAACAACAGCGTGCTTTTTATAACATCATAATTCATTTAATATAGTCAAAAATTAGAAAAAAAAGAGAAATAACTAAAGTTCCAAAAATTAACTTGTTTTTAAAAAATTTCAGTACATAAAATAAATAAAATATGATTATACAAAGTGAATTCAGCGTTAGAGTGAGAAATAGCAGAAATTCGATTTTATTCCGAGGAAAAATAGGAAGAATATCGAATTCTGCATGATAAACTATTTTAAGCACGTGAAATTTACGTTATAAGTAGTTAAAACATTGAATTCTATATGAAATTTTTGAAATTTTAAAAATAGAAGCTAATTAAAATAAAAGCTTTAGTACTCTAATAAGAGTATGTTTTTAAAAAGTGACTTCTGTCCTATTTATTTATTGAGATTTTGATACTCAAGAATATAGTTTAATTTCTCGAAGATTAAGATAAATCAATCCTGGTTAATATAGCAGAAAATGTGCATTGAAATGGAATATTTTTAAGATTTAAACTTACATCTATTTTGGAAAAGGGGATTATTCAGAATCCATCGAATGAAACTAAATTGAATATTTTTTCTGTTATTTCTTGAACTTATTTCTTGATAGTTAACTTAATTTTTTTTAACATCACAGAATCTGGAAGTATATGAATTTTAATAAAATGCTTATAGGACAACGCTAAAAAATTATCTGAGTGAAACAAAAGTATTGATGTCAAAGTATTTTCATAGAATTTCTTTTTAAAGTTTAATGTTTATTAAACTTACGAATATTGGCCTTACTCACAGGAATTAAGAAGACTTGACATCGAAAATCAGTGTGGGATAACATGAAATTAGATAAATAGCTTTATCTCGTTTAGCATAAAATGTGATGTCACTTGATAAAACTTCATATAGATTATGCACATTTTATTCCAATTTATAAATTTTCAGTTATTTTATTTCTTATTAGAAAATACTTATGAAATCTATAGTAAAATATTCCTACGTAAAAAGTATTCATTAGAATGGTTTAAAAATTGCTGAATGCATGAATGAAAAGTAATTTAAAGGATATTAAAATTAATGGAAAATAAATTTAATGAAATTAAAATAAATGAAAAAATGAGTTTAATGAAATTAGAATAAAAAAAGAACGATTTTAATGAAATTCAAATGAACGAACTTATATTCATTCATTCACTAAAAAATTCATTGAATTAATAAATATAATGACTTTTTTTTATGATTCTCTAATGAATAAGCCTTATGGAGAGAAATCGTTGCCAACCCTTTAAAAAATGGATAAAAGAATAAAGTTTTGAAAATTTTACGATATTGTTGAAGAAAGTTTTTATTGCTTATTACTTACATAATATACCTATTAAATTTTCGTAAAGAATGCGAAGCCCTCTTACAAACGAATCTGTATTCAGTGTTAATGCAATAAAGTATGCATTACTTTAAATAATGAAGTATTCATTGCATTCAAAATAAGTAGGGCCATTTAGAATAATTATGAAAGAATTTTGCAGAAGTTGCCCTTTTTTTACTTAAAATGTTCTTACGAGAAGGAAAATAAATCTATAATTTATATGCTTAATCATGTTCTGGAGGGCTCTTTAAACAATGCCTTTTTATAAATTAATTTATCAATTAACCAATTCTTAGTTATAACATTATTCATAATTTACTCGGTATGTTTCCAATTACCTCAGAAAATATGGGGCGACTGGAGACACAAATTTTGACTTCTGTTCACGATAACGAAATATTTTAAAATGAATATATTTATAATGATGGAAAAAGGTTTTTCCTGTTGCCTCAGAATTTATTTTACCGTCTTTTCCCAAGTTCTCCAAAGTGCTTCACTGTTTTTTAATAATAATATATTCTATTTCATGGTATATCGTATATAAATCTTAAAAACTACTCAGTACTTTCAATTTGAAGTAATTTAAAACGATTCTATTTAAGAGAAATATAGAAATGAATATTTATAAAAACAGAGATGGCCGAAAATTTTGAGGCACGATTAGAAAGTATATAACATTTAAACACTTACTTTAAAATAGGACTAGTAATTCAGTTTAGTTGTCGAAATCAGTGATTCCATTTCAAGTAGTAGGTATGTTCAATCTCCAATTCAAATAATTTTTATAACATTTACGCTATCTGAAGAAAATTTACTCAGCGATAAAATCTTATAATATACGTTTTATCTAATTCTTGGCAATTATAAACTATCATTAACCCTCGAAATAAATGTTGACTTAGTCAAATTGGTGCCAAAATCACCATCTTCAGATCTTTCTTTCAGTCTCGCCATTTTTTGAGATCAATTTCCTTTTTTTAACACTAAACGAGCCACGAGCGGGTCATTTGACCCGCTTCCAATGGCAATTCCAATGTATCGGTGAAATGCCGGTAGGTTTAGTGTTAAATAATCGAAGTCAACCAAGATCGAATCATTATTTATAACCAGATTTCATACATGAAAAGTAATATATATGCAGATCACAAGGTAGATTCTTTAAAAAGATCAGTTGCTAATTTAGGATAAAATAATAGACATTTTTGGCCGAACAGGTGACTATCGTTTTCCTAGATTTAATATCACTTCTTATCATTTAATAATTTCACCACTCTTCCCAATCACTTTTTGTTCTCGATTACCCTCACTGACCTAATACTTTTTAAAGCAAATATGAAAATAACTATGAATATTAGATTATATGGGGTTGAAAAAGTGGGACAGTTAATATAAAAATCTCCTTGAAAATTTTTAAACGCAAATCAATAAAACCAAACAACAAGTTGGAATTGCAATCTAAGAGCATATGAGTTTTAATTATATAGGACTCTAATAAAAATCCTATGCAAATCAGAATGAGTATTTAGCGCTTTCCAGGCATAAAATTCTATTTGCTGTCACGGTGATACTCTGCATTTCATCTGGAGAAAGGTTGAAAAAGCCTGGATGACAATAAGTTTTGATTATAAAATAATATAAATGAATAATTTGAATAAATTAATCTGGCTGCAATTAATTAATTAATTCAGAATAAATAATTAATTTTAAACATAAAGCTTTTGTAAGTAATTTTTTTTGAATTTTTGTTTTGTTTACTATAAACATTAATCTTTGTCAGAAGTGAATAGAAGTAATTATTAATTTAAATGGTGGAGCAAATTTTTGAAAGAAAACAAATTTAAATAATACAAATATTTTTGCATACATTATAAATATTTTAACATATGAAGAAGAAATTGTTAACTCCAGAGGTAAATTACAAAAACACTATAAAGGAACAAAAAGGACTGTGTTAAAAATGTTATGTCAGTTTTTTTTCGTCAAATTTTTAATATTTAGCAAAACCTGATAACAAATGCATTGAAATGTAATTTTTAATTATTCATTTTTGTACAGAATTCTCTTATTTATTTTATCAGTTCTATTATTTTCTATAAATACATATCTCACGAAATATCATATACATCTCACGAAAAAATCAGAAAAATGCAAAGCAAAATCTGATTTTCAATGTCCTTCAGTTGTTAAAAATTTTTTTTTTGTAGTGTCATTAAAAACAGATATTTGACGGTTTTTTAATCCCACATTTGAATAGGAAGTCTTTCTTGTGTTTTCTTAAGGAAACAAAATTATTTCGTGATCTCTTTAACAGGAGAGAAGTCCTTCTGAAGGACCGATGCTGTCTAAAGTTTTACTAATGCTGATTAAGGAACACTGAGAGACAAAGTAAAGAGCCTCCAGTTAAGTTTGTTTCCAGTTTGATTTGCTGATTTACTTGATTTAAGACATTCTTGGCCATCTGTGTCACAGCTGAACTACTTAGATTAATTTGATTACCTGATAAATTGAAGAGAAAAAAAGAAAGAAAAATTACGATGAAGGAGCAAATTTAAACATCATTGACAGACAAAGGAGGTAAATTGTTGGAGAAAAAGATTGAAAAAGTGATAGGCAATGGAATAACAATCACATTATCCGCATAAAAAGAAAAAATAACTGATATTTGATTATATTAATTTAGTTATTTTTGCATTAGTTGTAAAACTCATCAATGGATATGGCTTTAATTTTTTATAGACATTCTGTTTTGAAACTGCGACAGAGTTTACTGAAGACAAACTTCATAATTTTGAACAGGGGTTTGATGAGAAGTTTATGTTTTATTTTTACGAGATATCTATGTGAGGTCTGTTAGACCAACCGACAACAAAACTTGACATGCTTTAAATTCAGAAATATGATGGATATGTTTACTGATGAAATATTTCACTGCCGATTCTCCCATCATAAAACGAAAATATTATCTTAGGGGATATGGAATAAAAAATCGTCTTGAGTCCTTAAGGGACAAAAATTTCTTTTAAATGTTTGTTTTCAATTCTTAATAATAAAAAAAAACTACAACATGAAGTTTCCACTGAGGAAAGTATTGTAGACAAAACAATATTGTAATAAATATGTGTAAAATGTTTAAAAACAACTATTTTTGCTTTGACACATTTTAAGTTAACTTGATATGCTTCATGTTGCGGAAGATAAAATGTTGCATTAGATTTTAAACTCACTTCCCTATAAGCTGAAATTTTGAAGTTTTGCTTATACTCAATCATAATATATTATTATAATATTTTTAGAATTGTCAGTAACTCGCTTTATTTAAATTAATTTTGATTCTGTATTAGTGGGTCTACTTGTAGTGAATTTTTATTTCAATACTCCATGATATTTATTACAATAAATTATATGTTAAATGCTAAAAAAGTAAAAAACAATTTTTAAAAATTGTCTTTTACTGTTCTTGATAAAAGTGTGTTTTTAAAGACTATTTTATTACATTTATTTATGTAATCAATTCTAATCTATGCTTACTGATCACATTTAACGATTATTTAATCAGTGGTTCTATTAAAGCCATCATTCAAATTGGATTTATGAACACATAAATACGATAAAGGAAACTTTAAATACTTATTACTTAAATATTTGACCATTTAAATTATTCAAATATTAACAGCTTATTAATTAACTTTAGCCTTATTTAAATATTTAACAAAAGAAAGGGAATGAATTTTTATACAAAAATGAACTGTGATACACTCATACGTCTGCAACGCACATTGACGAGAGAACTTCATTTAAATAATTTGGCAATTATTTTGGTGAGGCAAATTTTTGATCCTTGTTACTTTCATCCAATTAATTCCCCGGGCCACGGCGGCCTGGTGATCAGGTTTAGGCTTCAGATCCAGAGGATTTCAGGGTTGAGATCAGATTCCACCCCAAACCGTCGTGTAAGAGGGTCTGGTGCTTGTTAAGGTTTTTGGGCCAATCGTCCTCCCCCTGATATGATGCGAAAGTTAGGAAAAAAGTTGCCAGGTGCAGTTCTCATTATCTGACCACGGTTCGAAATTGCGAGATCCTTCCCAAAATAGCCCTAGTGTTGCTTTAAAAATGGGACGTTAGTTCACCCAACTACAAATAAATTATAAATAAAAGAATTAATGTATATTTGAAATATTTCATTTTAATATAACCCAGCTGGTTAATATTTGCCAAAAGTTGGTAAATGCTTGTAAAGCAAAGCCCTTTCGAAATTCCTTTTTTATGTTACGAAAGTTTGTGATTAACCTTTAACTGATCACACTGTACGAAATTCTAGCCAGGAAATTTTTAAAATTTATTTTCTAGTATCAAGTTAGAATACTAAAAAGGAAATCGTATTCTCAACGAAGTATTTAAAAAACGAAAGAAAACAAATTTACGTGTAAAAGTTAATTTTAGAAACATATGTTAGCCATAAACAAACAGAAAAAAAAGTTGCCACGAGTCCTACCTTCTTTTGCTGCATAGAAGTCATTCTGACTCATTTCTTTTCTTCTCTGAAGCTCCTCTCCTCAGGGGCCTGTGGGATTGTGACAATGGCCCGTGTTAGCACGAGAGTTATGTTTCTTAATGGATTGGATCCAAAGAGCGCGGCGTTTCATTTGCATCTTCCAGGAAAGAGGAATATTTCACGAGATCATCTCGCATTTGAATCCAGTTTTTCCATTACTAACTCCCCTAAGCCCCCAACCCCAGATGCCTTCAAAATGAAATACAGTGAAAATAGAGTAAGAGACGTTAGAGATTGAAATCCCCCTCCATAAAGATGGTGAAGGTCGAGATTGTGCACTCTTCCCCCCTCCCCCGAGCAATCAATGCAAACCCTGCACCGTAATTAAATTTATCTGGAGTTTTACTCTTTTCCTGAGCCTTGCTTCACTAATGGATCACACCGCTGATGAATTCCAATGAATTTTTCCTCCGCATAAATATGTTTCTGAATCTGGAAAAGGTAAATAATAAATAACAACTCCATCCTCCCCCGTTGTAGTGGGGGTATTCTTCAAGCGTTCGAAAATCCAGAATAAGCTGATTATTTTGACTTAGTTATGAATTTATTCAAATGTATTCTAGTTTTAAATCTAAAATCTATTTCGGTGCGCTACTTACTCGTGAACATTTTGTCACTGAATTGAGCGATAGGGCATTTCAAGAGTTTTGCGATTCCAAGTAAGGGGATTGCATTCAGGTGATAAGAGTGATTTGGCAAGTATAGGTGATATCACGTCACATCAAGATTTAATGCCAAAAGTATTTGAACAGCAGAGTATTTTTGTTCAAAAATTTTAATTAGTGCCGAAAGGAATTCAAAATTTGCTGCTTGATATCAAATGTTAAAAGAGTTCAAAATATGTGATTCATGCTATAATTATTTGATTTTTTTTATTTAAAATTATAAAATGAAATTTATTTTACACTACATCGAAGTAAACTTTTAAGATCAGATTTTGAGATTTATTAAAAAAAAAGAGGCAATAAATTTTTGATAAGATAATTTTAAGAATACCCCAGAATAAATTATTCATGCTTTAATTTTTAGAAATGCAGTTTAAAATTCTGAATGAAATTATATTTTTACCTACATTGAATCAATTTTTTTAAAATTCAGTTTCGAGATGCATGTAGGGAGCATATTTCTTTGGAACAAGTCATAATTCTAAAAATATTCGATCAATAAAGTAGTCCTGTTCAATAATTGTAATTAGGAATTAACAGGATTCGAGCGTTTGCTGTATCAAAATAAGAATTTCTTGCTTTAATTCTTAAATATTTTTTTTTAATTCTTAAATGAAATTGTATTTTACATTACATCATTGCAATTGTTTTCAAAGAAATTCAAAAATAACTAATAAAATTTATTAAAACAAGATTAAAAAAGACTTCAGAATGAAGGCTTAATGCTTTATGTCTAGGTATTTAATATAAAATTCTTAAATAAAATTTTAGTTTGCACAAATCTGTTCAAATTTTAAAATTAGATTTTGCAATTTTTTTCGAAGAAAAACTAAAACTAACGATGATTTTTTTAAATAACGATAATTTTTTAACGATAATCTATTTGAGATATCACAAAATAAATTATTCATGTTTTAAATATTTAGTTTTAAATTTTTAAATGAAATTTCAGTTTACACTACTTTGAAGCAATTTTTTTACAATCTTATTCTACAATTTCTTTTCCAAGGAAAAGAAAAAAAGGGGGCCGATAATTTTCCAAACAATCAATCAATTATATCAAATGGTTTACCAAATTATCTCATTTATTGTTACTGTGCCAAAAAATAATTATTAGAAATGTCATTTTTATTTCACTTGATAAAAGTGAAAAAATACTTTTAAATACTATTACTTTTATTGTTACAACCTACCTTAGGAACGGGGCAAGTTGTAACTGATTTGTTTTGAAAAAAATATTGATTGTACAAGAATCATTGAAATTACCGCATGTTTCGTTTTTTGAATATAATGAATAAATAGTTTTGCTATCTAAATCAGTTATAAGGGCGAAGTATTTAATACTTGTAAAAATCGAAACATTTTTCAAAAATTGTTATAACCAGTCCCCAGATACCCTTCAGTTAAAAAAAAATCGTCAAGATATGCCGCTGAAGCATTAATTAATTAATGTAAATGAATGTAATGCACATTATAAACACACACACGGACACGCACATGGTGAATTTTATTAAAATGTTGTTAGAAAATGATACTTCCATGACCATTTTACGACACTAATCCTCCAATGACAATTAGGATTTTGTTTCAAAATATGAGTAATTTCCAAATTATTTGATAATCAATAGTTAAAAAATTAACTATTCAAGAAATTCCATATTGCCAATATTCATGAACCTATACCGCAGTGTCGTTGTTTTGTTAGTAGTAACGATCTACAAGAAGAAAAATTTCGTTTATTTCTTCTTTTTTGAGAGATTTTGACGGACTATGATTTATAAGCACATCGGTGTCAATAGATTGTAATGTGCAATTTGTAAATGAGCTTCGCCAATTTGATTTTGGAATTTACTTTGTTATTTATTATTTGTATTTGGTATTTATGTTGTATACCATGTGAAGTCATTTTTCTTATGGACAGTGATGTCTCTTAAATTAACTCCTTTTATATTAGTGCAAATTGTATTGGATTATATTTTACCATCATACATATTTTGATGTAAAAATTTAAAAAAAATATAAACGCATGAAAATATAATGCATAAAATGTTATATAGATAACATTTGTACAGCTTAGAAATTGAACTTCAGTCAGATACATAATATTATGTAATGATTGAACAAGAAGCATTTGTAGAGAGAGAAATGAAATGACTTAAAATATGTAACTGGAACGCAAAAAATTCAGTTTAAGAAAATAATAACTTAAAATATCATTTTACATTTTAAATCTTCCTAAACACTGAAATGCCGTCTTCGAAATTGCATCTTGTAATTTAGATGGCAACGTGATTTAACTTGCAAATTGAATTCCAGAAATCTTAAAGTCGTTATTTCAGTTGAAGAAACTAAAGATGCAATAGATTTACTGATAACGAGGTTTGTTTATAATTCTTTTGAAGGTAAATGTCATCATCTAAGAAAAAGAAATAACTGGGATTTTTTTTAAAAAAAGAAATGCTTGCAAACATTAATAATAAAAACGTTTACAAATACTTTGTTGAAAATCTATGAATAATCTTCAACTAAATTATTGTAAGAATAAAAAGACAGATGTATTCAGACTCATGCATTCATATATAATTATTTATTAGATATTTTTCAATTATTTCAACATTTAAAATATTAAATATTCTGAAAATCAATTACAGTTCCCAAAATATAATCATTTTGTATAATTTTTAAATGCATAAAAATGCACAAAAAACACTACCAAATTTTGTTGATTTTAGCATCAGAAACATTTTTTAAAACTTATCTGCTATTACAACTTGCCACGGATATGCGGCAAGTTGGAACATATGTTGGGTTAGTTATAACAATAAAAACAACAGTATCCAAAATTGCTTTCTCATTATCGTTGTTTTATTAATTAAAGTGCATAATGCAGATAATAATGATTATCACTCGAGATAATGGTAATAATAACATGGAGTAATTTATAGTAAAATAATGGTAAAATTCTTTAGACGATCAACATAAAAGTCACTCTGCATCAGAATTGCAGTTAAGTTAAGCAAATGGTCGACAGCTTACGATGACACACATTTTCTACTTTCAAATTATATATTGAACCATTTCTCTTCATCAGACTTTTGGGTCACAGGTGTCAAAATTTTAACGTAGCATGCGTGTTACAACTAACCTCTGGCTCCGCTGCTCTTAAAAAACGATAAAGAAATAAGCTTCGTTATATCCCAAATAACACACATATATTGTATGATGTTAAATAATATTAGTAATATTGCAAAATATATAATATAATATAATAATATACATAAAATATATAATATAATATTGTGCAACAGGCTGCGGTATATGGGGTAAGATAATGTACAAATCCAGAAAAAAAAAGTTTTTGAATTCTGTCCACTCTATGTGTAGGAAGAGTTCATACATGTTCTAACATACATCTAGGTAGAGATGTATGTTAGTCATAGTGTCATGTTTTAGTTATAGTTTCAGTATCATTGATTATTTTTTATAGTTTGCCATTACACCATTAAAACTGACAAATTCTAACTGGTAAACCTGTTTTGAACCTCCGATCCGCAGTAGAACAAAAATCTTAATCCTATCACATTACAGTGCATAGCTAGATAATGGGTTAGAGTTATTTTTGATGCAGTTCTTTTAAAAATCTAATGCATAAGTAAATATTTAGCAATTTAATTCTGATTTCATAGAAAAGAAACCACAATAATCGTATTATCTAGAAATCTTATAAATAAAGTAGTAGAAAAGGTGTAACCTTCTATTTGCATCTAAAGTTCAATGTAGGAAGTCCGCCAGCGGCTCTTCTAAAAAAGATGATAATCCAATAATCAAAATTGATTTTTAATGTATATGCTCTTTGACAGTAATGTTGCATTAAGATAATGCTATCAGCATTAAATCTCTTTTTGAAAATAAAAGTCGTAGATAAATTAAATCACAAGAATATCAAGTAGCATTTTCTGAAGTAAAAACAATTAAGATATATGCATTTTGCTGCTTTATTTAGTCATATAAAGTGCCATTAAGAAGCTATGTAATGGCCCTTCAAACCATTGTTAGGCAATCCCTTGTCTAAATTTTGACATCACACCAGTGCGAAAACATTGTCCTGTGATGGATTTAAAGCACACTAAAAACCACCATATATCTAAGTTCAAATTAAGTTTCAACTCGAATATATGGCTGTCTTGTCTTGTAGCCCAGACTCCTCCATCAAGCCGCCATAGCGCCTTTTATTACTCAGAAGGCTATCGCCTATATATCGCCTATATATTTTTTTATTAAATAATTAGTTTTAGTGAACAACAAGAATTCTTTTCTGTTTAATTCTAATAACATTCACTTTATATTTTGCTATTTGGTATCACCTTTAGGAAATTCACTATGTGAAGATGCAATTCTGTGTTTTTCCTAGAATTTACTTATGCAGTTATAATGCAACTAAATATTTGTTTGTATACTCAAAACTTTGAGTATTGAAAAAAAAACGCTCATCGGTTACTCCTATATAATTGCACAACAAATGAAAATAGATTTTATTTCCCCTTGACAGCAAATGATGCAGCTTTAATATAATATAATTTAGGAAATTACATAAATTTACGGAAGAGTCTATTTTTCATTCTCTTTTTCTAGCGAAAATGAAAATATTTATATGATCAGATTTAACTAAAAATATTTAATCTGTTTCTGCTCATTACATCCCTTTTTTTATACTTAACTTGTTAACATTCAGATTTTAATTTGGCTAAATAAGTTAATAATACTTTTACATATGTAACTGATACCCTTTCTTGAATAATATTTCTTGTCTTTTACAGGCCATTTTGTAAGATTGCCGAGTTCTTCCGATTTGCAGTTGTTTGTCATTTGAAACAGGGAATAGTTTCAGTTTTTGGAGCTAAGACTGAAAACAAATAAAAATCAATTATTTCTAGATCATAGCTTAATTCTTTCACAAAAAATGTTGTTAGAAAATACATTTCCTGTATTAATAGGAAAATAATTGAATAAGGCCCCCCAAATTACCTTGTTTTTCTTTCTTAACATTTCATATATGAAATTATTCTGTTCTTTTCCTTTATTATTGATGTTAGCGTTGAAATCGGAGATATAATTCAAACATTTCTGCCCATTTACTTAGTTTTACTCAGGTTGCATCGCGTAGTGCTATTTGAGCTATCTTAGGGAAAGAAAAAAATATTTATTGACTTGCACCGCTTTTCTTCTAATTATAAACCAAGACATTATACTTTTATAATGTTTAAGCCAAAATATTTTGTTGTTTAGTTATTTCTTTTGTTCTATTTCCAACTGATGATTGCTGAAAATTCTTGCATGAATAAATTGGAAATAAACTCCATTAAGCATTGATTTATTTTATGGTATGTTTGGTATTTCAGTTTAATCATGTTGCTTTACCAAAATTCTACTTTTTGTGATCACTTTGTTCGATTAGGAGTGGAAAGAATATCTTTCGAAAGACGCAAGGAAATCCACAACCGCAAAAAAATAATTTTTTTCTCATCACAAGCAATACATGCAGAGATGCAATTTATGATAGAGAAATAAACCCACATTATGATACAAATAACCCGAACTACGTGATATATTAAAATGATGGATCATAACGGACGTGCCCAGTGAACGAAGCAGCCATAACTACGTGACATATAAGTATCAACCACGATACTTAGCATCTATGGCATTGAAAACCTACATATAAAGAAGACAATGTTGAAAAACAGCAAATAAGTTCAGTAAAGAATAAAGAATATTTTTTTATCGGAAGATAATATGGGACTAAAGCCTTCTTTCTTAATCTTTTTCTCTCTTTATATTCGATATATTCGAGCCATTTAAGAGGGTCGTAAAAATGATATTCTCTTTTTCTGGGTCAACATAAATATCTAAATATCTTAAAATATTATTCATACTTTTCTGAGAATATTTGCCTTTTCACTTCTAAACTTTTGTAAATTATAGTACGCATAAAACGTTTTTACTTTCTAAAGCACAAGTATAAAATATCGCAATCGTTGAGCATTTTGATGATTTTTAAAATGAATGAATAATTTCTTTTGATTAATTGATTCGATTTGTTAAATCGTCACGTATAACGCTCAATCAAAATTCACAAGGAAAAATTTTAGATTTTTATCTATTTTTCGACTTATTTGTTTCTATATTTATGAGCGTGAAATGCAAGAAGTCAGAAAAAGGAAATTATTTGTATGGATTTTACACTAAAACTGTAGATTTCTTTCCAATTTTAGAGGAAATTTCTCAACTGGAAGTCCGTCTGTGTGTTTTATCGTTAATGAGCTCATGAAATAAAATCCAGCATTTATTTGTTTAACTTGAATTGAATATCTGTATTTCATTATAGACCGTCAAAAGGTTGACTGATAGTCGGTCTGACTATTCGTGTGACTCAGAGCACAATAGCTCGAAATTTAAAAGTGCTTACTGTAATGATTTTCATTTCATGTTATTTACAGCAAAATTCATAGATTTAGGTCGTTTTTGACCAAAATCAGTTAAATAATAGTCGCTCTTTCCGTTTCTTTATTTGACCTTGTGTATGTCCACACGCAACTGAAATCACAACGAGCAAATAAATGAATTCTGCTACATTGTCCTGATACCAAAATTATAGATCTATGTTAAATTTTGAACGAAAATGTTAAAAGAGAAACTCTTCAAGATATATACTTGATTTTTTTTCTCTATACTAAAAATTTAACTAAAAACCACGCTGCATTGTGCAAGTATATATACGAATAAGTCGAGGAGAGAATACTCTCTCTGTTTTCAGTTTATTTTTTAGATAAATATCGCATACAAAACCTGTTTGAGAGATAATAGATAAATAACATATTTATATGGCCGGTATTAAGTTTGAACCAATTTCAATCCTCGCCATAATAACGAGAATTAGTTAACGACCTAGATTTAACCAATGAGTGGAATATAATTTATTGTAGCCTCGTCTTAGCACCATAAAATGGAGTTCTTTTCCTTGTAGGAATAATCTGTCTCACATCTAATCGCTCTGAAAATAATTCTATTTTTTTGCTCTGTTGCATCAGAGCATGTGTAATGGCTATTACTAATCCTAGTGATTGTTGAAAGGGATGAGACAATTAAGAAATGGGAAAACATTTAACTATTTCTTTGTACAAATTCTTGTTGCAAGAGAACGCTTGAGATTTATTGTAAAATACTTAATATCAAAGTACTTGTTATGTTATTTAGAATTATTTACAAACCTTTCAGGGCCATATTATATCTATTTGTTACTCGCTTTTATTTAACTTTATTCTTTTTCGTATTTCTGAATTTATTATTTCTGTAGGTTAATGATTTTTCATTCGCTTTCTGAGGGGCTAGATTTTTGAAATCTTATATAGTTGTGTGTTCTCGATGAAAATATGATATTTAAAAATTTCTCAGAACTTCATTATTAATTAATTGACCAATTTTAATTCTTCAGGATATTCAATATCTGGTAAAATTATAATAAGATTTCAAATAAAAATTATTGTACAAAGACGAAATACCTTAAGAAAAAAGAAATAGAAATATTAATGAATACGGTAAAATTTAAAAAGCCTGAGTTTATCATGTTCTAAAAGAAGAAAAATGTTTACTTAACAAAATTTAGGAAACAGCCAAAAGTTCTGAAAGCGTGAAGTTTTGAAAAGTAAATTAAGTCCAAATGAATATGCGCTTAATATATAATTGTTTTGTAAATCAACGAAACTCTGTTAAAAATTCTGATATGACGTTTTCCATTATATGCACAAGGCAATACAGTTTTCGCCTTGTGCATATAATGGATACAACTTAATTGTTGATGATTAATGTCTGAAAGTCTACTTATAGTAAAGTTATACATGAAAAATTCTCATGTCTGTCATAAAAATATTCATAGAAATGAATAACTAATTCTGTCATTTTGAAAAGTTTTTCTACGGATTTAATTTTCTCGTGAGGTATAAGTTCTATTTATGATTTTTTTAAAAATAACTTAAACTGTTTATGTTTATATTACTGTAATTAACACGGCTTTCTAATTTTTTTAAAAATATTTATATTCTTATTAAAAACTTTCGTTGAAACTATCACGATTAATAAAGACTTTCCTTTTTTATCAGTCGTCCCACATAAGCCCATACTAAATGCAAAACCTCTTATGTTGGACAGATGTGGCTAGCCATCTCTAAAAAATGTAAATAAATTTTATAAGATGTACCCCTTTACAACTCACTCTTATTTGTATATTAAAAAATAGAAATTATTTTATTTACTTTCTACTCACAAATTTTTAATTTATAATTCGATGCTCAAATCATTATGGGACATTGAAATCACTTTGCTTCTCAAATTCATTACTAAATGGTGACAGTTTATGGAAGCAAAATTTAACTAAAGTTACCTAGCACATAATTTGATTCTAAAAATGCTAAAAAAATGACCAAAATATAAATGCTTTATTACATCAAAAAGTAGAAGAAAATTGTTTCAAATTCCCATCTTTACGAGCATGAAACATATTAAGTTAATTAAAAGTATTTTTAAAATATAACAAAACATTGTAAATGAAGGTAAATTATTATTATTATTATTATTATTATTTTTGAAAATAAAAATTTACACCAAAAGAAATAACTTACAGTTTTTTCGATTAAACTTGATTTTTTTCTTGTTTTAAACATGGAAAATGTTCCTAGCTACCATGTTGTGACTATTCCTCATTTCTAAACAGTCTCCACATTTCTGTTTAATTTTCGAGATAATACTTTTCCGGTAAACATTAATGATGAATGAGCAAATTTGTTTTGTCAAAGAGAAAATGAGATATTTGAAGATGCTTTGTTTTCTTTACTGTCTAATAAAATATTATTGTAAATATGTCGTAACATTCGTTTTGACTTTCTGTGAATAAAAATTTTAAGATTTAAAGGAAATAAGTTTTGGCGAAAATACAAAGAAATCATACTTAATTAACGGATTAGAAATGCATTTAAATTCTTAATGTATGCAGAATTCCTATCCTGGCATAGAAATTTCCATCAAAAACAAAGGAAATTACGGAACAGTGAAATGGACTGTTATAAATTATATTAACAAATGAGTTACGTTATCTGCAAGAATACAACAAACACAATTAAATTTGACGTCTTCACCACTTAAAATATAATAGGAAAAGCCTCAATTATTCTCCTTTAATTTGCTGTGCACTCTAATTACTGTCAAACAAACTCTATCTTTTCTCTAGACAACAAGTATAGAAAGAAATTTTGTGTTTACTTCCCGTAATTTGTTTAAACCTCTAATCATCATCAAACACAGGACAAATTACGTTTCAGTAGAATCGAACGCACTAAGGCCAGTCGTGCACGCTTTTTCTCTTCATGTGTAAACTGGGATTCCACTAAAAGGAGACGATAAAAAAGAGGAAATAAAAGCAGGTGAAAAAAAAGTTAGAAGGTGATGAAATTGAAAAGTGGAAATGCTGAGTCAGTATGCTGGGCGACTAATCTTTTATTGAAGACGGACGGGAGAAGAATTAAATAGAATTCTGAATTCGCGAAAGGCCTCATTTAATTCTGGGCAGTAGGTGGTAATTGGTGTTGCAAGGGTGATGTTAATGAACAGAGTCATAGCCATCTGCTTTCTTATCTACGAAGAACAGGAACTGCCTTTCGCTTCTGTCTTTAGCGGAGGCATCTTTTTGTTGTTTAATTTTTTTCTTTTCTAGAAAGAAAGGGGAAAAATTCGACAATTCTAACACTAGGAACAATAAATGTTCGGAGTGCGTGCGAAGGAAAGTTATTTATTGAAAGAACAATCCAGGGAGAGAAGTCTTTGTCCCGTTGAATTTTGGACAACGTTACGCGTTGAAGTGATTGGATGCTCTTTAACACTTAATGGTTTAAAGAAAATTAAAGATTGCAGAAGTTATTTTGGGACTTCAAGATTTAACAACTAGAAAGTAAATGGTTTAAAGTTCTATATATTTTTGGGAGAAAAATAATTTGATCAACTGGAAATAATACATTCTTGACTATAAGACGAAGGGTTGCTAGAATCATAGAATTTAATGAAATATTCATGAAATATTCTATCAAAAAATTTATGCAATGGTTGTTTCTAAAGTATTTGTGTAAATAAAATACTTTATGAAAACATATTTTCAAAGTATTTAACTATCTAAACAATATCAAGAAATCCACTCCTTTGCTTTAGATTCTTTTTATCAACCGATTTATTACTTTTTAAGAATAATTTCGGTTTTACACAATGAATGTTGGAAATGAACCTTGTAATTATAAATGTTGATAAAGAGTAGCTCTAAATAGAAGCGAAAAGAAAAGAAATTTATAAATACTACTCTATTCTGTTTAAGGGCACTCTTAATTAACTTGATAATTAAATATTCAGACGGAATTTTATAATCGAATTTTCATTCATTGCTGATTTACTAGAGTTTTGAAATTTCGTATACTTCTGTGATTTTGATAAAATTACAGTATTTTATATCTGAATTTATGAATTAATTAATTAGAGTAGATTAATTAACCCTCAATTAATTGATTAGACTGAATTTTGCGCGCTATAAAATCTGGAAACATTTGAAAATTATATAATTCCAAAATTGCAGAATTTTTTTTGAATGAAATTCGATTATTTGTATTTCTGATTCGGTATGACAGTTTTTTTTATTTAATGAAAACAGCAAAACATATTTTAAAGAATTCAAACACTGAAGAACAAAATTACAACTTTCCTAATTACAATATGTGTTTTAATTATTCTATTATTATTCGCTAGGGATGCCATCTAGAGGTGAATTTGAGAAAAAGTGATTTCAAGACACCATAATATACAGAGTGATCAAGAAATAGCAGGAGGAGTTTGGAACCCTGTAGCGTGTTACGTACTGGTTGAAATTTAACAAAATTTGACACCATACACACTAAAGTATGCGGTTTCAATTTGTCAAAAAAAAACTATCAAAAATGCCGATAGAGAAAATTCTGGCGCTGCAAGCGCATAATGTGTAAAAAAAAAAAAAGAGTAGATAACTGCCGATGAAAATAGTAAATAACTACACACCAAATATCGCGTATTATATCAACTTACAAATTTGATTCAAAGTGACCACTAGCCTGATGTTCCAATAGCTGCATGCGGCACCCGAGTTTTTCGAAAGTGGATCGCAGCATATCGCCATTTATTCGTTTAACATGTAACGTTAGTTGATCATTTAAAGTAGGAATGTCAGGGAAATGTCCTTGACACAACGCTTTTCAAGCAGCCCCACAATCAGACATCATCTTCAGCCTGAAGAAACCTTTACGTCCTCGGCCTGGTTGCATACCATGAATTCCTGTTGTTTCAAATTTTTCAACCAATCTTCGTAAGTTAATTATGGTCATTGGTCCTCTACGTAACTGTTTTAACCGCCGGTACTCACGAAGAGCAGCACTGGCATTTTCATCTCGCTGATAAAACAGCTTCACTAATAAGGCACGTTCACGTCGTGACAACGCCATTTAAGGGCGAATTCTTGCAGAATGACTTGAATATCTGCAACTCTTCCTTTAATCTTCAATATCGTGTCACAAATTACCCGTATATACAAATTACATTATGAAGTTATTGATAACAACGCCAGAATTTTCCCTATCGGCGTTTTTTGATATAAATTTTTTTGACAAATCGAAACCGCATACTTTAATGTGTTTGGTGACCAAATTTCGTAATATTTCTTTCAGTACATAACACGCTTCTCCGAACACCTCCTATTATTTCTTGATCACTCTGTACATAATTAATGGATTATATATTAAAGACTGGAAATTTAAAAATCATTGAATTAATTTTTTTTTACTTCCCTGTACTAATAAAAGTGTGTTTTAAAAATATATTTTTAAAACTCTTTCCAGTAAATATTTTTAGTTTTATGCAATTTGTTGAAACAAAAATCAAACTCGATTCTATTTATGTACTTGATAGAATATAAATGTAGTATAAAAAAGAAATAACAACACTTCGTATTTAAAATATATAATACAAATAAAGATAATATATGTATAAAATATTTCACAAAAAAATTGAAATATAGAAATATAATTTAATAAAAAGCGCAAGCCATAATTTTGGGCATTTTAAATATTAGGTACATTATTATTCGATCTATGAAAGTATTATAGCATTTGATGACATACTAAATGAAAATGGTTCATCATAAAATCAGGGTTTACATACTAATATAAGTTTTATAAAATCGTTCTAACCCATAAAACAAGAATTCGAAACATTTGTTTGAGCTTGAAAGGCAATAATCAAAAAGCTGCAAGGGCATAAAATCCATCTCATATATAAGATCTCTAAGCCATTTAAGGCAGATTATATGGGGGCAGCTATGATATTATATTTTGAAATAAAATTTGCGGGAAGCGAAGGCAGTATTTTAGAAAGAGAATAAAAAGATTAAACTAAAGAAGAGGGAAAAAAGAAAACGTTTCTTTTTTTTTCTCTAGAAGGCTGATTTGAAATGATTTGACAATAATAGTCTTTCCCGATATTTTTTTTAGATGAAGAATTTGAAGAATTTTGTCTTATGTATAAATAACGGTAACAAATCAATGCGACATTATACTTTGTTTTATATGATTACTTGAAATGTCAAATGTTTAATGAAATTTAACAAGATTTATTTTGTGAAATGGATTCTTCTGACTTTTTAGGTAGGCATTCTACTTTAAGGCTACACTATGATTATTTTTAATATTCGGATTTTCTTCTCTTAATCTACAAGTATGTTCAATTGTATGGGATGATAGGAAACCAGCACTTCAGTATTCAAGATTTCATACTAAATCAAGTTGAGGAAGATTGACTCATGCCAGCTTTATAATGTGCGTCACGTACTTATATGAAAGGAATTGTTCTTGAAACTCTGTCTCGAGATCAAAATGATTTGACTTATTTTGTGAGCCATGAATAGAATTAATTAACTTATATAATGACGGCTTGTCCTTTCGATATTCCATAGCTACTGCCTCCCAAAAATTATTTTTAAATGGAATGGAATTTGTATATGGAATAAAAAAAGAAAGTATGGTGATCGTCAAAAAAATTCGAACTCGAAATTTTGATCCATTTTCTCATTTCAGACCTCAGATGATAAACTTTTGCATCACATTTTATTTTACTTAGCACTTTGCGTCTTGTAGTTATAGAGCTCGGTATTACTCCAACAGCCAGATAGACAGATTTTCTATGAATGGATTTCGTTGAAATTCTGATAGAAATCTACAAATTTTATAGCAATTCTATTTACTAAATTTCTGTCTTTTGGCTCAAAGCGTTTTTGAGTTATTGTGTTAGATAGGCAAAGAGTTAGACAGACATAATGAAAAAAATGTATTTTTCCGACTCACGGAGGTCAGAAACAAGGCGATTTGTCAAAATATCGGGTTCATATTTTTGATTATTACAATATTATGTAAATATGTATGTTTATATATATTATGTACTAGCGGCCTTTGGCGACCAGCCGGTTCGCCAGTATTACCGCTCACTACAATTTTCAATTAAATATTTTAAGTAACTGGTCTCTTAATAGATTCTCAAACAAAACATTTTTAATTTTCAAATTTTGATAGTCATACCAAACTTATACTGTTGTTTAGATCATTTCTTTCAATTTACTATATATATATTGCTAATTTGTTGTCATTTCCGGTAAAACTTCAACTTTAATTTAAAGAGGAAATGATGAAATTGCAATTAATATAAAGATATTTTTAAATAAAACCAAGCGTTTTATTTTATTTATCATCTTTATTGTTATTTATTTATTATTATTATTACTGAATATGAGTATTGCAAACAGAATCGCTCGGTATTTAAGTCTTATGTGAACTAAAAATATTTTTCATAATTTATGTAATATCTCAAACAATAATTCAACAAAAATTTCTCAGATTCAGCATAAAATTCAGTTTTTAGTTTTGCTTTCAAAAGGATTGAAATGAAATCAATAATAACATTTTGTTCCGGCCTATAAATATATTTCAAAAATTATGAAGTCTAAATTTAATGCAGTAAGGTATCATATTCTGATAAATATTCTGGACACACCAAATTTTAAATAAATGAATGAATGTTTCTATTTTCCACAATCAACTAAGACTTATTTATGAAGTTTTCAATGTTAAAAATTTAGAAAAACTCAATATTTTCATAATCTTAGTCCAATTAATCTTGAGAAACCTGCGAGCTAATTGGCGTATTTTCTTTGAAACGATC
>JAPMOR010016510.1:608009-632693 GCA_026543865.1 Argiope aurantia | reverse complement strand
CAAAGAATGCAAATTTAAGTCTGTCTTATTTATATCATAATCTTTAAAATCAATCTGCATTGTCAAGATTCTATTACTTCTTCCTTTTTGAAAACAACTTCAATTCTTCAAAAAATAAATCATGGGTTTTATAGGCAGAAATAGTTTGAATCAGATAATGTTATACTTTGCTTCTATTTGCATCCTATAAGCTTGGAGGAGGTACTTTAAGACAATAGGGAAGAGACTGTCGGAAGACTTCAAAACATTCGAAAATCTGAGCATAAATCCTTGGCAAAAAACCGTTCCGGGTTTCTTTCTTCCTTCCTCTAAATCCAGTTTTCTTTTTATTCTTTATTCTTCTTTATTCTAACCTCTTCCCTCTTTATCTTTTAGCGGTCTTTCGTACAGAAGAGAACAGATTTTCGAACGTAAAGGAAAAACAAGATCGACATACGAAAAGAATGCTTCCAACCGTAATACCCAAATAATACAAAGGCAAGGGAGGGTAGTACAAAGGAGAAGAATAGAAAAAAAAAATAAAGAATGAAATATTCGATTTTTTTCCCGGTTGGTTTCGGAAGTTTTTGATCAAGTAACACATATAAAAGATTTGGACAGTTGGACATTTCTTTCTTTTTTTTTCCCTTCTTTTAGTTTTCAAGATGAAATGTTTAATTTCAATCTTTTATCCTCTTCTGAATACTTGGTTAGTTTTTTTTTTTTTAGTTTTTTTGTTTACAACTAGATTTTTTAATACCATTGTGTAAGGGAATCGATAATTTGTTTTGAAGTCACGAAATTAAAAAATTCACCATAAAAAGTATATAATATATATAAGTATTTAATATAATATGAAGTAATTATATTAAATTAAAATAAATAATAGAATCATAAATTGCTGTATTTACACATGTATTAATACATTCTAACAAATGACAAGAATAGATAACTAATAAAAATAAATAATCTATATCTATCTATACTTATACTAAAGCTCAATGTGTGTGTGTGTTGGTGCTCTACAGGCTAGACCATTCGACTTACAGCTACCAAATTTGGCACGTGTATACCTTGGAGGCCAGGAATGTGCACCTGGGGGTTATTTTTTCGAATTTTTAATTAGAATTTTATTTATTTAAAAATTAAACGAAATTTTGGCTAAGCGAAACTTTGGCGTGTTTCTGCTATAACTTCCGAAAATATTACCGCACGAAAAAGATTTTTACATGAAGTTAAAGATCAAAAATTTATCTTTTAAATGATACCAATGTTTTAACCTTAAAATTAAATTTTTATCTTTAATGAATTTTTAAATAAATATTTTAACTATATTTTTCAACAATTTTTTCGTACAAAATAAAAATAAAATTTAAGCTGCACGAGCACGTTTCGCATTCATGGGGAAAAATTAGCTTTTTTCAAAGTGTTGCCATCACATTGATTAAAGCTCCAGTTAAAAATAAATTCAATCATTTTGGAAATGAAATCTGCAAAAATATAATTTTTGGCACGTGTCTGTAGGAAATGAAACAAATATGAAATATTATTTTTTCTAAAAAATAAATTCAAGAAAAATTATTTTATGATCCTTTACACTCTCTATATTATTAATCCAATAAATCAGTTTTATTTTAAGGCAAATTTTGTTTAATATGAACAGGATATCCATTCAAATCGGGGCCACACAGCTAATTTGTAAACCTTTAGTATAAGACACAGATATGCTAAAATGGTCCAATTGGAAAATGAATATATTTTATGTAACTTAATTCAATAAATGCTTTAATAAATAACGAACTTTTGATTTTACATAAAGCTGCTGCTGTGGAAATCACGATTAACAAAATGTTCTTGAAACACTAAAATTTTAAATAAAAAGATTTCCAATCAACTAAATCAATCACTTAAACTGACTGATTAATGAATATTTGAATATCACTATTCAATAAAAAAGAATAATTTTAGATTTTCCATCGATCGTTTCAAAGAAAATACGCCAATTAGCGCACAGGTTTCTCAAGATTAATCGGTCTAAGATTATGAAAATGTTGAGTTTTTCTAAATTTTTAACATTCAAAACTTCATAAATAAGTCTTAGTTGATCATGGAAAATAGAAACATTCATTCATTTATTTAAAATTTGGTGTATCCAGAATATTTCTCCGAGTATGATACTTTACTGCATTAAATTTAGACTTCATAATTTTTGAAATATATTTACAGGCCGGAACAAAATCTTATTATTGATTTCATTTCAATCCTTTTGAAAGCAAAACTAAAAACTGAATTTTATGCTGAATCTGAGAAGTTTTTGTTGAATTATTCTTTGAGATATTACATAAATTATGAAAAATATTTTGTAGTTCACTTAAAACTTAAATACCGAGCGATTCTGTTTGTAATACTCATATTCAATAATAATAATAATTAATAAATAACAATAAAGATGTAAATAAAATAAAACACTTGGTGTTATTAAAAAAAATCTTTATATTGATTGCAATTTCATCATTTCCACTTTAAATTAAAGTTGAAGTTTTACCGCAAATGACAACAAATTAGCAAAATATATATAGTAAATTGAACGAAACGATCTAAACAACAGTATAAGTTTGGTATGACCATCAAAATTTGAAGATTAAAAATGTTTTGTTTTAGAATCTATTAAGAGACCAGTTACTTAAAATATTTAATTGAAAATTGTAGCGAGCGGTAATACTGTCGAACCGGCTGGTCGCCAAAGGCGACTAGTAGATAATAAATTTTAGGAGGAAAGTCAAATAAGTATTTAAATTTTAGAAATTAAAATATTTTCTTAAGCAAAGTATTCAAAATGTTGATTAAATAATAAGATAAAAGCATTAGAATGAAAGATATTAATATCGGCAAGCTGAAATCAAATGCAGAACTTTTACATATAAATTACTATTTTCAAATTCCTTTCAGTCCTTAAACAAAATTTCAAGGGGAAAACTGCCAAAATAAGACTTGAAAATCACTTTTTAGCCCCTAATTGTTTTGTAATTATCGAAGCACTTTAAATAGAAAAGTTGTCCGTCTTAGTAAGGAACTAATTTGGCTAATTAGATTTATTTTTCTATCTTCAATATTAAGAAAGTTATTGAGAAATGAAAATTTCGACACCCCCATGTTTTCTTCCCCTCTTTGAGCTATATGGCCCATGTACGAACTCATCCGAGATTTCTACATTTCTTTTAACATACCCCAACAAGCCAGTAAAAATCCAGACAAAATCATTCTTGTTATCCTGTTCACAAGATTTTATATATATATATATATATATATATATATATATATATATATATATATGCCTTTTGAACCATTATAATAGGTAGTCTTCCTATAGGAATCTACCTGTAAAAAGATTGAAATTTGTAACCGCAAAGCCTCCTACCTAGCTCTTTTGTTCCGTGGAAAAAGTTTTTTTAATTAATTTATTCTTTTTATATATTTCTTTCAAATCAATGTAGTTAATTTAGATATTTCAGCAAAGACAAATATATGAGTTAGTTTAGTTAGTTATATATGAGTTAGTCTACACACAATTCGATGAAGTCGATTACATTGTTGAATACCGAGAGAAATAAATCGACAATTTTGCCGATGAAACCTTTTTTGCAAAGTAACGATCTCGCTTAACGGACTCGTTAGAATTTATTTATAGGTTAGTGTGATTCTTCAACTTCTAATGTAATAATTTCATTATTTTTGTACAATTTGTACATAAATGACCAAATATGGTCATCTACTTTCCTTTTATTGCTGGTTATTTTTGAAAGATTTAAACACAGCTTTCTATAGTATGTGAAAACGAGAGAGTTTTAATTAAGTGGACATAAAAAATTAAAATTTTAAGTTAAGTAACACCCGAATACTGATATTCGTCATCGTGTATTTTTTGTCTCTGAATATAACTAATGCTTAGTAAAAGACCTGTATAATCGATATCTGTCGTTTTTATTTTGCAGATAAATTGCTAAGCGTATTTTGAAATCGTAATGTCTGTTTGTATTTTTTTTACAAAGAAATTCATTTGCTTCTGATTATGACTGAAACAGGGGCAAAATTCAAATAAAAAAATATGTTTAAAATTTAGAAATTAGTTTTTTTGATATGTCATGTGATATTTTTGATGTCTAACATGGATTCAAATTTCATAAAGGATGGATGAAAAAAAAACAACGTCTGATGCAAACACTTATACAATAAACACAGTCCATAACAAGAATAAAACATAATATAAAATGTATTTTTCATAATAAGGAGAAGGAACCCTTCCGAAATTTTTATTTTAAGAAGTAGAATAAAAAAATATATATATTCTCATTACATCATTCAACAAAAACAATAACAAAAAATATTTAGAAACAGTTTTTTTTTTAAATTTATGAAATGATGAAAACCTAAATCGAAAAGTTAAACAGTAATTTTATTGAATATATTTAGCATTTTATATGCATTTTCTTTTTATCAAAAGTCACTTACGTTCCGTTTGCATTAAAATGCTTGGCTCGAAATCAAGTTTCGTCTACAGTTTTCTAAAGAAAATCAATAAAATAACATAAGCAAAGATTGAGTTTGAGAATTAAGTTACAGAAAAATACAAGTTTCTTTAATGTTTAAAATATAAGAGTATAACATTTAAAAAGCATTTTTAAAGCTGTACTACATTCTAGCATTTTCAAAAGTTCTTTAATATTGGTTCAAACAAACATATTTAGAAGGAAAAAAACATTAGTAATTATAATCTTAAAATACGAAATGACATTTGACTTGTTTTGAAACAACATATAAGTGGTTATTAATTTTTGTTTTCGCAGGACTTATGTTAACACTAAGCTCTTACAAAACCTAATTTATTTTTACAAATCATTTTTTTATGATGCTGAAGAGTTTTCTGACGTAATATTAGTTGCTAAAACATATAGAAAAACATTTTAAGGAAAATCCGCTTTCATACAAACTTGCTGAAAATATTATTTAAATTTATTAAACCCCAAGTCCTTTAAGGATATCAACATAATTCACTGCAAATGTAACTTTTTAAAATTTTTATTTAGATGCTACTTTTGTAAACTGCAATCGGGTTTAGTATTTTAATAGTATTATCAATTTGATGATATTAAAAGACGCCAAGTGATCGAATTGCTAAATAATATCTTGAACGTTTTTATTAACATTTCATACAGGCAACACTTCAATAGTTCTCAGATTTCCAAAGTTTATCAGATAAGAGATTTTACTAGCACTGTTACTTTTACATTTAATTTGAAAAAACCGTATACACCTATTTTCGTTTCATGGTAAGTTTTTAATCATTGAAATAACTTGATTTTTATAATTTTTTAAAAATATTGTTTTAATGACACTGACGTAGAAATCTACTTTCTATACATTGGTTTCATCCCCTGATTGTGCGATTGATGCGTTTATGTTTTACTACCTTTAGTTTTCTACCTTCTTTTTTACAGTTTATTTAAACATCTAATATTGATTCATGAATTATATTTTATGTATGTCATCGTGAAAGACCGATATCTGGCAAATATCGATACTGTCGGTTAGTGTGTGTCCGAAATTTCATTACTTCTCACCCTACTAAGGTAAATGCCGAAATTCAGCATATACAAATAGTCAATGTTAAATAAAACTATTCAATTAAAAACTTTTTAAATCATACTTTATTATTAAAACATTTTATGACATAATAAAAAACCCCGAAAGCTTAAGCAACAATGCATTTAAATGAATTTTTTAACTTAAAATGAACAGTATATTCTAAATGAGAATAGAAAATGACATGAGTTATAAACTGACACAGAATTTACGTGATAAAATTTATACAATCGTATTTCTTGCTACAAATTAAATTGTTGCACTCACCTCTTTGGCTGAGTTTTCTCAACCTTCACCTTTCTCTTTTCAACATTCACAAGAAGTCATTTATGTCTACCGAATGTGTGTGTGTGTGCGCGCTTGTGTAAGCATATTTTAGTAGATGCTTGACCAAGAAGAAGGAACTTCTAAAAATTTTTAATCTTAGATTTATTTCACAACTGGAGGAATAATTTATATACAAGGAATAAGTGGTAAGAAATACATCAGTCTACATCACGACTCAAGAGCAGAAGATGCATACATTTTTCCCTTTGATAATTTTACTGTGGGATTTTGATAGGGATTTCTTTGAAACGTGTCTATTTAGGCAAGGGAATTTTAGGTATCTTTAAAGGTATGTTGTGAGCATTGTGGAATTTCATCAATTCATTCAGAGCGTGAGAAACTGACTGATCTGAAACTTGCAGTTTTATAGAGTGCGTATAAAATTAATTAAATAAAAAACTGGAAAGTGGATCAGGAAATAAAAGAAAATTTTAGAATGAAGCCCATATGTGCTAATTTTAAGATAAAAATTGGGAAATTGATTAGAATTTAAATTAGATTAAGATATATAATCATACACACACACACACACACACACACACACACACACACATAGAATCCGTGAAGAGGTGTTATGAATAAAAAAACGTGGTTGAAAATTTAAAAAAACAACATAAGAATCCCTACATCAACTTTTAAAACAAATGAGAGTGCAATATGCATCCAATTCATCTATTGAAGAGTCATCTGACTACTTGCACAACATCAGTAACTGAAATTATCAGAAGCAAAAGAAAACAGACAATCGTTAAATTCAACCGACTTCCAGAAAAGAAATTCGCACAAAAACAAAAATGTAATCAAAAGCTATAATTTCGACAAATGGTTTTAAAGGGAAGAAACAACAATTTAATAAATTTCTTTTCCCCAAGTTCACGGCTGTCGTCCTTCTCCCATCAGCAGTCTATTCGAGTCGAAATAAAATTCCCAACTTGAGGTTGGACTCGAAACAGCCCTCTTTATCCTCGGGGATCAAAGAAATCTTACAAGTAGTTACACATCGACAGCATTTAATCCGGCTCAAATAATCTCTTCCACGTGACTTCTCGGTGTTTCTCGAGAAAAGACAAAACAACGGTTGAATCGATCCATCGCAACTAAGCTGTCGAAAATCGGATAATCATTGAGCGTAAAGAAGTTTTGGCTGTTCAAAAAAGAAAAAAAAAATATTTGGATTCTCGGTACTCAAAGGAAAAACCACTTTTTTTTTTGAACAGCGGTGCTTTGTGCCTGACTTTTTGACCGAATGATGCACAATCGCTTACGATCGAGATTGAACGCATTTCAGTTTTTATATCGGAGACTTTGTTTTTGTTTTCAAAGATATAATGTCGTCCTGTTGTTTTTATGATTGAGAATGTGACGAAGTATTTCTTGCGTAAAGGGGTGTGTAACACATGAATTAAATCTTCGATGTAAGGAATTCTTTTTTTTTTATCAAAGAATTAAAAAATTACAATTTCTGTAAAACGTATCTCTTGAAGATATGACATCAGCAGGGTTTTGCTGATTGGCACGATACGAATTTGAGATAGACTCTTGTCTTAATTATAGTCATTAAGTGCTTGTTTTCCTTGCTGTATTGAAAATATGTGAATAGAACAATGACCAATCAAAGAAGTTATTGCAAGAAACAAATACGACCGATGCAATTTACCAGAAAAATATAGAAGAAGGAGTACAATTCTCTAAACTTTTGCCTGAAACTTATTAACTTATTTGTCGAAGGACATTTTGATTCTTTCATCATTAGTGATTTATTTATTTATTTTTGATGTAAAAAAGCATGTATAACAGTATTGCTGATGTAAAATCCATCTATAAACTTGGATCGGGAACATGCATATAAAAGTTGCTTCTTACGATAAAACTCAAAATATAAAATTGAAGAATTTCGCAACATCAAAAACTGTTGAAACGTTTACCACACTCCTCTAAAGAAATCGTTCCTTATAGTGAATTATTGCATAACCCTAACTTCCTTGAGTGACAGCGAAATTTAAATATGAAGAACTGACTCATAGACATTGTGTTAAATACGAAAGGGTGGACAACTCCTCACACAAAGTACTTAGACTTTACATTCCTTTCTCTAAAATTTCAAAGTTAAATCTTATACTACAAATTTCTATCTCTGTTTTAAATGGGTTTTGTCTTGTTCATTCAACAATCACGCACGGATCGACCATTACTTGCATTTGTTATTGCCATAAAAAATCAAGAGACCAAGCCCAGGAAAATTATATAAGCTGCATAAGCTGCCATACTTTTTTCGTCCATTGCCTTTTCTGGCTGTATTAAAATATAGGTGACACAGCTAAAGAAAACAATAACGGATTTCTTTCTCCGAAAGGTAATCATAAATTGACTACTCCGACCCACCCAGATGCAAATGGAAGAAATTGAATGTCTGGACTGCAGCGACAACAACACTGGCGGGAACTATTTTTGAGTCCTATGGGCCATCACCGGTCAGGGTACAACCATTCCAGTGGGAGGTACGTCTCATCATCGATGGGAGGTAGTCAACTTTACCTTTCCTGTGACGAAAACCAACCATCATACCGGAAGCTTCTTATCCTCAATGTTAGAGTGCGCCAGTGGGACTTATTCGAAAGGTATAATATATATATTTCGGATTAATAAATAAATATATATATTTCGGATGCTTACATTTAGATCCAGCTATAGATTTGCTAGCTAGACCTAAAAATAATGTCTCTGTATCGAAAATCAAGCTTATAAATACAGAGAGGAATTCTCATGAGTCATATAAAATCCACAAGCGTTTCCTAAAGACATATTATTAGATATTGATATCTCCCAATTTCTCGCCACAGATGAATTTAATTAAATGCATTAGAAGTTTCTGAATCCTCGAGAATACTGTTCAATTCGGTTGCTATATCTGTTTCAATACATATAGATAATTATAATTCAACCGATGCATTTACTGAATAAATCAAATCACATTCTTTAAACTCCGACTTTGAATGCACACCATTACATCATATCTCCAATCGCAATACCAATGATAAAATCCAATCATCTGAAGCTGATGATATAATAGATTACGATTTATCGAATCTACTGAATAATCCCTAACTGTTTTCCTTGACCTGAATGTTAAATTCTAATTTCTATCATTCTTACCTTTTTAGATAAAACAACTTTCAAAGTTATATTTAACACGCATTATAGATTCCTGTTGATGACAAATATCTAAAAAAAATCATTAAAAAGTGCAACATTGTGTTCTTTTTCTTTTCAAATGGTATTCTAGAGATTTGGTAATAGTTGGTATTTTAGAAGTTTATTATTGTGGCTAAAACTTTCAAGATTTTTATGATTTTCTGATGTTTGATAGATATTCTGTTTTAGCATTATTGAAAGGAAATTTTTATTACATATTTACAATATTTTTGCATAAGTAATTATAAATTTTCATCGACTAAATAGGTTATAAAATGAGATTCTTCCATTATTTCCTACAGGTTATTTTTTAAAAAAAGTAGTTTTGTTTTTATATTATTTAAATGTCTTAAAATATTTAATTAAATTTTGATTCACATTTGTGGCGCCACCTTGCTGTAAATTTGAGAAAAAAATTGATTACTAAGTTTCAGTATATTTTAAAGACTTAATTATAAATTGCAGCTAAAAAGTAGAAAATTGCTAATTATAAATTGTAGCTAAAAAGTAGATTATTGCTAAAAAGTAGAAAATAATTGAAATTAAAAAGTTAATAAAAGTTTTAAAAAATTTTATTGAATTTATCACTGGTAAGATTATTCTACAATGGATATTAATATCAGCGATATTGTAATGAGTTTTTTAATGAAAATACCATGCTTTTATCTGTAGAATACAAAGGGAATAATAATTTTTAATCAAATATATATTTTTTTATTTAAAATGTTATCGATGATATTAGTTTTGCATTTTGCAAAAAAGTGTTTAAGCTACCTCTACGTTTTTATAATATTTATATACAATGAAAATAATTTTAAATTATAAAAACCGCTGATGCATCTGTATAAAACTAGAAATTAGATTAAAAAATAAACTGAAAAAACAGAAATTCTAAAAAAGGACATTTTTTAATTAATTCTTTTACCTTTAGAAATTTTGTAGGAATGAATTAGAAATTTTTGTATTTACTTTAGAGTCTCTTCATTTAAAATTACCAATTTTTGTCATTCGATCATATTAGAAACTACACTGCAAATAAAAATTTACAATTCTATTGTCTCTTAGGCTACAGTAAAATATCTTTTAAATTAAAGAAAAATTATTTTAATATCGTCATACGGACAGGAATCTATTACATGTTAATGTGAACTTTCTGATATATAATGTTAATTACATATAGTTAAAAAGAGAAAATCCCTTAATATGCATTTAGATTCGAAGTTAATAAAATGAAATGGTCGTTTCTTTTGGTATAAAAAATAATTGGAAAGTGAATATCGAAATTATATATATATATATATATATTATTGTAAAGTGTAACATCTTCTAAGCTGTAAACAAAAGATAAAGGATTCTATTTTTTTAACAAGAATGAAATAAATGAAAAATATATTTGTAGTGTATGTGAATAATTCGTTAATTTAAAATTCAATTCCGCGAATAACATGTTTTTCTTTTAATGGTGAGCAAGCAATCCTCTTTTTAAAATTAATACTCCTATTATATTTTGCATGAGAATGAATTTTGTTAAATATTAAGCTTATAATGCAAGGGAAATGCAAAAACGGCGAGCAAAATAGGTGTTACCTAATGTGTTGACGCTTTTAAGATTTTGTAAAATAACAAGTTCTTGAGTAAATAAAGATATTCATACCTTTACCATATGAATACTAGGACAAAAACTTTTCACGAATCAATCTCTAACATTTAATAGCATCTGTTTTCAGAGTCGTATAGATATAATATTCTGGAGCTTGTCACCATTTACTTATTTTTAACTCATGAATGAATTAATGCATCGGATTCAGTTATGCTATTGTTTATGTTATTTGATAATCAGTTGTTCATTAGACACTCATAAATATTATATATTTTTTATTCTATTCTATAAACCATTGTCCATCAAATACTCACAAATATTAATGTTTTCATTTTAAAAAGGTTAATGTAGAAATAAATAGCATGTAGTAATGTAAGAAAGCCATATTTCTTCCATTAACTTGGTTTGAAAATGGCTTATAATCTGCTTTACTGATTCAGGTGAAGGCATTTCATTCCATGCTTCTATCTAAACGATCAAAGTGCTGATATAATTCCTAAAATAAATTCCAGATTTTTAAGAATTTCTTAAGTTTTATTTATTTATTTATATATTTTTTAAGATAAATTATTCTTTTAATTCTTTATATTTATATGAATATGTACGAAAGTGAAATTGTAGTAGAATGTTAGTAAAATGCTTATATTTATTAAGCTGTATAAAAATCTGAAAGTAAGGTTCCGGTTCAAAAATAAAGAGAAGAAATTCTGTATTCAGAATTAAGGAATTATAATGTTTACAATGTGTAATAGTTTGAAGAAATTTTTTTTCCTCATTCAAATGCTTATTTTATCATGATATTTATATAATTTAAATAATTAAAAACATCAAAGCTTAATCTTAGGTTGTTATCAGACTATTTTATACTTATACCAGGCACCTGAATATGAATGTTTGGTCAAAATTTATGAAGCCTTCCTAAAATTGTTTTTAAATTTCTTACGTTTCTACCCGTATTTTTTAAATGTTTCAACCGGTTTAGAGAATTATATTTTTTATCGATATTGATTATAATGTAATTAAATTCAAGAGATCAGATAAATTTCTTTTAAATAAAAAGCAAATAGCCATTTAGTAATTAATTTTCTCCAATAACATTTTTCAAGAAAGTGAATTTTGCCATAAGAAAAGAAAATTATTATTCATTTGGCTACCTTCTATGGATTAAAGAAAAATTCATTCAAATCATGAATGCATTTTTTGCAGGATAATGATGTGATTTATTCATGCCTTTTCACTTTTTCTAATTTGGTGGATGGTTAGAATTGAATAGCTTCTATTTAGAACATTGTAGAGGAAAAAAACTAGTGGCCTAAAGGAAGTGAAATATCGGTGGTAATTAGTTTAACATGGTGGGGAAAAAGAGACATACAAAGAGTTCTAAAATGAATAATAGGGAAATACAATGAAAAACTCCGTCTTACACAAGTATAATCAAATCGGTAGCGTATAATAATTAATTCACCTTTGTTCTTTGTTGTTGCGTCTTCCGTCTTTATACACTTATAAGCAACTCATATTTCTTAATGCTTGTGAAAAGAGAATTAATTTTTTACTCATTTTCTTACGTGCAAGAGTTCTGAAATTCTATAAAATTTTGGGTAGTCGCGATGATAGTGCAGTGGTATATCTTTGGAATTAAATACTAGGTAAATTGCTGAATTGAATACAATTTTTCTTCATTACATATGACGCCAACTGTAGAGAATTTAGAAAGAAATATTTAAAACATTTCATGGCGTTTAAAATAGTTCGTGTCAAAACCACATATATAGTTTCTTTCTTCAACTTCAAAAATCGTCGATATTTTCGAGTCATCGTGGTCATAGTCATAGGACTAGGCATCATATCTTTTGTCAGAAACTTTGTCCTTGATCTACCAATTTGGTGTAATTGATCAAGGTAGATTTGAATAACTGGTCGCAATTACTCGAAAGTCATCGCGATTTTCGAGTCATTGTGGTCATAGTCATAGGACTAGACAACATGTTTTCTGTCGGAAATTCATTTTGATCTATCAATTTGGCGTAATAATAACCTACTGAAAATACATTCATATAACTTCCTTCGTTTTCGAACTGCTGCATTCAATTAACAAAAGCATAACAATCGACAAAGAATTAAACAAAGATGGATTTTATCCGAAATTTAATCCAAATTTTCATTCATAATTATGAAACTTTATTTTAAATTTCATCTTTGTAGATTTTTTCATATCGAAGCTATCATCCGTTGAAAGGTTGAGTTTCCCTTTCTTGCTTCCTGCCTCATCAATTTTGTTCTCATGCATACAAATATATTAAAAGTCTTTTTGATAGATTTTGCCCTATCAAGATTTCTACAATCCCGCCTGTTTATCGAAATCTGGAAGAAAAAATGTTTGAAGACTGCATTGTTTTCTTTTTGCATATTTCGTATAAGAAAAATTAAAAACGAATTTAAAGATTAACTTCTATTAATAAATCGTTCTTAGCTTAAAAAAAACCCAACATCAATTTATTATTTAAAGTGATATCGGTCTCTAACATTAAAAAAAATCCCATTTTTAAAACTTTCGATTTCATAGACTTTTATTTACTGTGACTGCAACATTCACCACAGCGGGGAGAAAGATTGATTTGTGTCACAACGAATTTCCTTTTTGATGCGACAACGTACAACTTTTTGCCGTATAAATAAAGAGTTTCATTTTAGTTTTTCCGTTTTATTTTCCTCCCTCTTTTTCCGCAAAGCTTAGCATTGCGTCGGTTGCGTGTGATGAGAGTTTCCATAGCAATGCGTTTTATAAATTTAATAAGAAGATGCTGGCAGGATATTGAAATGGTATAAGATGTTTCTTTTAGTTTTAAAGTTAGCATAGAAGCATAGGGAAATATTTTTCCACAGAGAGTTACATACTGTAAACCTGGAATTTTCTTTTAATTTATGTATAAGTACTTTTTAAACTAAAAATAAATTAGAATTTTTGGAAAATTTGATTAAATTTTTGCTGATTCAGCGCATTTATTAGGAATTATGAATAAAAACCGGTTGCATTTGAATCTTTTCATATTTATTCAGATAGAATTTATACTATAAAATAAATTACTTTAAAGCAATTAAATAAACTCGCATTTATCAGTGTGCAGATTTTTTTTATTTTGATTACTTTTTACTTTTTAGTCTCGAATCTATAACCAATAGTTAAAAAAATATTGTTACGAATCTGCAATATTGTTTCTCTCTGTATATAATTTCAATGTAAAGAAGAAAGATTTACAGACATTTTTAAAGGATATCCAGTCAATGATCTCTGTCCTTGGATCATTTGGTCACTTGGAGAAGAAATTTGGCAATTTTAGAGACAAAAAGGAAGATTCTGGAACGCAATTTAATTTTACTGCAAGTTCCAGTTAGTTCTGCTATATTTCCGAGTTGAAATTTATAGGGAAAGAAGGAAAGAGAGCCATGTCAGTTTATTCAAATGATATTGGGTAATACTTATATCAAAATCTGATTAGTTCTAGAAGTAATATCATCTCCAGGCTAATTTTTCTGAAGAGAAATTGTCTGACAATAATTTTTTTACTCTAGAGAAAAATCTATATATGAATCTATTGATATCAGAGAAATAATTTATCCCAGATAAATACTTTATTCTTCAAATCTCTGATAATGTACACCACCAGATTCCTGATGATAATTGTCTCTTTCGAATCAGGTCGGCTATTAGTTCCAATCTTAACCCATTAGCTGCCATTATTCCCATTTGGGGATTTCGTAATTTTACGTACACCACTCAGCGCCAAATATATATTTGGTATGCCTGATAGTTTAGTTTCCTTCTATATATATCATTCAATATTTTGTGTTGCCGAAAGTGTGTTTTCTGTGCTTCGTTTCTTTACAACAAGCAATCAAATTTTAAATTAGTCTGTAAGTTGACCGGCGGAACAGAATCATCATATTTGATTATATTTTTGGTTTAGCTTTTATATTATAACGAAATATCGTGCCTAAATATGTAGTTCAGGAGCTATAGAAACGACTTGTTAATTCCTTAGTCTTTTTGTTTTCATTAAAAGGATTTTATTGATCATTTTTTAATGATACCTATTTGGGATTTTTTCAAAGATATAAAATATTTTCTTAAAAAACAGAATTTTTATAATATTAAACTGTTGCACAACTTTTCGTACTTATATATAACTTATACGACTAAAAATTTAAAAGAAAATTGGCAGTTAATGGGTTAAAAATGCTAAAACGCTTTTTATTTTATTGTTAACATTTAAATAAATGATACCTATACCAATCAAATATTAAGACCATAAGAATGGTTTTGGTCGAAATCAGTGTAAAATCAATAGCCATTTTCAACCATAAGAAAATAAAATTTCGAAAATTATGAACAATTATTTTTTAAAAAAGGAAAAACATTTTGTAAATTTAATACTAATGTTTAATAAAAATATTAAAACTTACTTTAGTTGTTTTTTATGATCAAACATTCGACAGTGAAACAACGCACAATCTGTTGGATGCTGAAAGAGCAAAATAGCATTTTTAGTTATTATGATTTTCTGTGGGATGATTATAAAATTGCAGAGAGGAATGTTGGGGGATGTGAGAATTGAAGAACTTTTCTCAATTAAAAATTAAGATTAGGCAAATGGTTCACGGTTAGAATTAATATCAAATTAATAACCCATTTTAGCAACAACAAATTCAAATTTTTGCAATTTTTATAATTAATAATTATAATAAAAAATCAGAAAAGAAAAAGGATAATATATTTTTTTCAGTTTGATATTGACGATATATTTCGATTTTTTTTTGCCATCTTACTTAAGATGACGTAACAACGTGCCGTCTTGGAAGCAAAAGAGAAGTTGATATATTTTTGGTCTTTCTGGAATCTGGGATGTGAAGTTTGAGAATTCTACGCATTTAATTATTAAGATCATGCAAATGATTGGAAGTTAGAATTAACGTCAAATAAACTTTTTCATTAATAATAAATTCAAAATTTTAATACTACATTAAGAAAAAAGAAACATGCTAATATAATTTGTTAATTTAATATTCAAAATATATTTAATTCATTTTTACCATCATCCATAAGATGCCGAAGTAACTTACCGTCTCTCTAGTGTTGGTAGCTCAAAAGAGCAGTTAAGGTGTCCCTTGTCTGCCTTGGAATGATTTTGATGCCGCAGAGACGAATGTTGGGGGAATCGGACAAGGCATTAAAGCAACTTCATTGCCACTTTAAAGCACACACAAAAATAAAAAAGCAGGGTAAGAGAAAAATAATAGAAAAAAAAGAGCAACGGAAAATTGAACTTTGTCTATATATATATATATTTTTTTGCCATCGTACATAAGATGACGTAACAACGTACCGTTTTCTGGCTCTCTAAGCAAAAAAAAAAAAAAAAAAAAAAAAGAAAGAAAGAAGTTGAAGTGTTTCATGTCTTTCTTGGAACGGATGATACGGATTTTGAAAATTTTACCCATTTAATTATTAAGATACTGCAAATGATTCGAAATTAAAATTAATATCAAATAAATTAACTGTTTCATCAATAATAAATACAATTTTTAAAAAAAAGAAACATCCCAATATTTTTTGTCAATTTAATATTTAAAATATATTTTACTCATATTTACCATCATCCTTAAGACGGCGAAGTAACGTACCGTCTTTCTAGTGTTGGAAGCTCAAAAGGGCAGTTAAAGTGTTTCTGGTCTAGCCTGGAATGATTTTGATGCTGCAGAGACGAATGTTGGGGGACGCGGACAAGACATTAAAGCAACTTCATTGCCACTTTAAAACACACACAAAAATAAAAACTCAAAGGAAGGGGAAGGTAAGGGAAAAATAATAGAAAAAAAAAGAGCAACGGAAAATTGAACTTTGTCGATTTGCGCGGTGGAAAAGAAGTTCTATTCCTTTCCTTTTCCGTTCGTGAAAGCTCCGAGAGAAAATTTTCTTTACTATCTTCTTTCTTCTTCTCCTTTTAAAACTCATCAAGGGAACTTTTCTTTTCTTTTCGATAATATGATTTCCCTATTTCTGCACTTCACGTAGAAAGAAACTTTTTCTGCTGCCTTCCTCTTTCTTTCTTTTATTCCTTTTTTTTAACCCGCCGTTTTCTTTTTATTAGAAGATTTTCTCAGCGCCTTCCGTTCCTTCACTTTTAGTTTCTTTATTTTGGAGAAATCTTTTAAGTATATTTTAGAGAGAGGGAGAGGGTTTCCATTTTTACAGCCCCCTCCTCCGCAATAACCTCCCCTCCAACCATCTCCTCTGTTAATCGTCCGGATTCTGTCAGGTTTCTAAACTTAGTTTTAATTAATAACTGAGGAAAAGGTCAAAATAAAAGAAGGGAATCAACGATTAATGAAGAACAGGAATGTCAGGGAAGGAAGATTTATTTATAGTAGATTCATTTTTCTTTGTGGGGGAGCAACCACTATTGAGGGTAGGAATGCGCCCGCCAGCAGAATGCTGGGAAACGCAATGACTAGTCGTTGAATCCACTCTTTTTAACTCCACATTAATTTTTCCGAGAAACAACAAGCACAAACGAACGAGGCTATTGACTCGGAAAATTTCAAAGTTAAAGGATCTTCTTCGTACGCGCTCGCAATCAATATCATTGGGCTTCCGTTTCTTTCTTTCTACAAATAGATTTATTTAAAAGGAACGCTTTTATAAAGCAAGAGGAAGGAAGGATCGATACTCGAGAGAAAAGAGAAATAACGTTATTAAGAAATGTTTGAATATCAAAGTGTTTCAGAAAAGGAAGCTTGGAAGTTTTTCAGAAAGAAATCCTCCCTTTAGATTTCGGAATATCTTTAGAAACGGTACCTTAATTTGTAGATGCAAATCATAAAACAGAAATCAGCATATTTGTAATATAATAGCTGGTGGAATCTCCAGAATTTGATTCGATTACCTTTTTGGATTTTTATTTCTCAAGAGACCAATGCCGCTATGTTTTGTCAATCTATGTAAAAATAAAATACTTATACTGAGGAGTTATGAGTATTTGGGGTATTATCGCTGTTATTATGGCCTGTATCAAGATCAAAGTTCCTGATCCAGTTTCACCAAACATTCTTCATGTATTGGGGGCTTCCACATTCTACATATTGCATCAAAGGTAATGTCATTGGTGTGGCGTGGAATTTGAAGGGGGAGGTGCCCGTTCAAATATCACTCTTTTACCTATCGTAAAACTGAGAGACCAATTCGTAAAAGTCCCCCTGTTGTTTCAAAATAGAAATATAACTAAATTAGACTAAATATCATATCATACTCCAATGTTAACGCTACATGACGGATATTGTGGTGGAACATCTTTATTGTAATCAGTAATTTAATGTCATAGCACCTGCATCTAAGCGTTTTCTTCAACTAGAGAAAAAGAATTCAACCCCATGATATGAGATTATCTCATAGGAAATAATTTTCGAGTTTCAGGTTCATAATCATCTGGAAACAGAGACTGTATCACCATGTATTGTTGGCTCAAAAAGGCTGGCCACTGTGGTGCAATGGTCATATTTTAATTTTGGTAACCAGAGACCATCCAGTTCCGTAGATTCCCACTGTTTAGTTTCCTATTATGTTTTTGTTCCTTTCACTATTTAGTCGATCAAATGCAACTGTCGTGCGATATTACAATAGCTATATGCTATCATTTTTTTGGGGGGAGGGGAATCAGATATATTGAATCCAGTAAATTGATATAACGATGTATATAAAATGGCTAAATACTCGCACTGACAATTTTTAGTTTTGACAGTGCATCTGTTATATGGCAAATATCGGTTATATAAGTCATATATCATCTATATCACTTATATAACCGAAAACCTATACATTCATTGTAAGAGCGCACAATGGCAATTTGAGATATACTTATCTTTCTCTTTTCCTCTTTTCAATACTTATTGAAGCTAGAAACTTCAGCGCACTTCATATATATATGAATGCAGCAGAATAACAGCTTTATAATCCCTTTAATTTAAAATACAAAGACTTGCAATATAAAAAATGCAATATAAACCCGGTGAAGATGGTTTCAGCATTCTTCAGTTTTTCTTGCGCAGTTCCTATTTCCTGTCCTATTACTGTTTATATCATAATTTCAATTATCTCCAGTATCATGAAAAGTAATACAATAAATACAACTAAAATTTAATATTTTTTCATAAGCAAGAAAAGTTTATCGTAAATAAAAAAAATTACATGTTTAAAATTTTTTTAAATATTTTAAAGGAAATTAAACTTATAGAAACGCATTAAAAACGAATTTATTCCAAATTATGGTTTTAAAAAATGGCATTTTACCATTACTGTTCTTTTATTCTGTTTAGAATTGAGATTCACATACGTGAACTAGCATCTCAATCTCTGAAAAGGTATTAAATATAAAATAATTGAGACTCATTTTTCTAAATAGGTAGATAATTTATAAAGCTACACATTTTATTGCCGTAAAGTATCTGTTTCTAAATAAGTTAATAATCTGCAATGCTACAAGTTTTATTTCTATAAAGCGTCTGTTCCTAAATAAGTTAATGATCTACAATGTAACAAATGTTATTGCTATAAAGTGTCTAATTATTTTAAATGATTTTGAAAATTACTTACTTTTTTGATCGCATTATCTTGAAACTATTTTGCAAAATTAGATAAAATAACTACTTCTTTAAAAAATAAATCCAGTGTTGTGTTGTCAACTATTGGTATCTTTTTAGGCTGTATAATTTAACTTTCTAGAAGTGAAGCCAAAATATCAAAACATTAAACGGTATGAATTTTATGCTTCAAAAATTCGAATCCCACGTGCGTGGACTGCAGGAATGCAAAAGTTAAAGATATATTTTTAAACATTCGTTACCTTAATGAGAGAAAACGATTTTATTTTTAAAACATATTTAATGCATAATTTTGAAATAACTCACTATTGAACTAAGCGAAAATCGTTTACAAATCTTTTTAAAAGTCTATTTCGTAGGCTTATTAGCAAAAAAATGGTATTTAACAAAATAAAAACAATATGAAACGTATTAAAATGCATGAAGTCAGTAATTATTATGTTACATGAAAGTAATAGCTTTAATGCTTGAATTTGCGAGGGATAAATTCAAACTCATTTTTTATTCATTATAGTTCCATTTAATTATTTCGTTATTACATGTTTATTTCGAGACGTGCAATATAAAATATTTTTAGTTTCTTAATTTCGATTTATTATGCTTCTTATACCTTGTATTTTCCCCTTGGGAGATACTCGAAATGCGTTATTTTAAATGAGCAATTTGAATCGCCAATTTAAGTTAAGCTAAATAATGACTTTTATTTAAGAATTTACTATCATTATTTATTTTTAAAATAAATGCTTTTAGGAGTAATTATCATTAAAAAATGAAAACGGCATAGTTGACCTAGAAATGGATCTTCGGATAGCACGGGCACATTTCATGTCGCTAACGTTCAGCATTTTGGAAGCATTCTTACGAAAAACAGAAAAACTCTTTCCGTTTCAAAATATGAATTCAGCGTTAAGAAATGTTTTGAAAATTAATATTTAATTATGAATCTAATAATTATCTAATAAGTTTAAAAACAATACTTTCATATATAGAAAAGATAATTTTATCGGTAGCGTTGCCCTTCTTACTAAATGAAAATGTTATATAAGTATTTTATTATCTTATTTATTTAGTTAAACATTGCTAATTATCATTTCTTGCAAAGTATGACTGAATTTTGTTAGATTTTTTAAAAAATTATAAATAACTTGCGATAAATATCAGCTCTTGAAGACTATTTAAAATCATTTGGTACCATCTGTAATTGTTTAGAGAAGCTACGAGATTTATCACTAGTTTTAAGCAACATATATGATTTTTTTTCTAAAAATAAATTTGAAGACAATTAGAGGATTTGTATTTTATAACATTTTATGCAAAATTATTTTTAAAAATTTAATTATTATATTGATCTTTGCAAAGGATTTTATGAGATGCTGATTTAATATATGATTAGAGTAACCTTTATTATATTATACTAGTCATCTTTGGTGACAAACTGGTTCACCAGAAATATTGATTACTATATAAAATACTTTACAAAACCTAAAATCCAGAAGCACCTCAGGTATGAGGATGAGAAGCATCCAGTATGGTGGTTGGTCCTCGCCTCTTTAGTGGATACAGAAATGGTGTGTGGTCGGCTATACTGTACAGATGAAGGGACGTACCTCCTACGGCAGGTATTGTACCGCTTGTTATTATGTATGACACTTAGGACTGAATCACAGTTTCCGCTTATGCTGTTGTGACATTTAGATTATTCAAAATATCCATGTTTCTTCGGGTAAATCAGAGCAGTTGCTTATGATTATGCAAAACTTAATAATCATGATCCCCTCGGGAAACATTTGTGGCATTAAACTGTGACAGACGTCAAAGCTGCGTTATTGTGAATAACCTTTCACCTTTTCTGTTCATTGAATACATGAGCCATCCTAATAGGGACAAGTCCATGACGTCATAATGCTGTTAAAAAGAAAATTGTTCTTATAATCTCTTCTAACTTTCTGTTAATTCACTTTTTCATATAAATTGCACATATATTAAACATAATTTTTCGTACTTAAGTTTCAACAAGGGAAGGACCTTGTGATTTAGTGGTAAGGTTTTGGGGGTGCAGGACTCCGATCCGAAATCCTAATTATACTAAGGGTCTGCCATGTACACGAGCTTTGTGCGCGTTAAATCTGACATCAACTATGAAATGTCCTCCCGTTGGTGCGATGTGGAGTTTCTGAGTGGAGGCGTCGGGTGACCACATCATCTGATCAGGCTTGAAAAGTACAAGATCCGTAAAAAATAGCCATTATGTTGCTTTTAAGCTGGTTATTAATTTATCTAAAAAATTTTAACAAAAGAAAATCACTCAGTTAAATCAACGAATAAATGAAAACGGTTTGATTTTCTATTTAATAATGAAAATAGCATTAAATATATATATATATATTTTTTAAATTACCGAAAAATCAAGAAAATTTGCTAAATAAATAAATAGGTATAGTTAAAAATACAATTTTCAAAATTTGAAATAGTATAGAAATCAGTTTTGAGCAATAATATTTTCTAGAGCTATTTTTGAAAGTCACTAATATATCGTTTTGTTTTTAATTAATTAATATTCTAATTAAAACTTCAAAAATAGCTCTGAAATATATATTCCGAGTTTCTCATTCTTCAAAGTATATTTATACCAAATTTGGTACCTCTAAGTTAGACAGTCTATGCTGAATTGCACCAAAGCCCTCCCTCCCCGAACTTTAATATACGTTGAGAAGTTATTTCAAAGTATTATAATAGTAAAACAATAGTGAGATATTATTTAAATTTTCCTATTGATAATCTTGTTATGGTTCTGGCACCATCAGTTTAACTATAGTTTCAAAAATGGGGTTTTATGGATAACATCCATTAATCAATCAATTTTCAATAAAATATATGTATTGCATTCGAAGTACACTAAAATAATTTTGTGCTGTTGTTGCTTATGGCACTTGCCTTAGGCAAGCCCGCTAACAAAGTCAGAGATTAAAGCCGACTTTGTGCAGTAGCCTCTGAGGATAAAGGTCCCTGCGCCCCCTAGGGCAGAAGTCTGACTTCCAGCTCATATGAAGATGACACTCATATTGCTTGCACAACTCTTTTTTACAGTGGGGAGGGGGACTCTTTCACACACCTCACAGATAGAACACAGGGTAAAGGAATGGAACCCGGGACGTCCAGATCATGTGGAAGACACTCTACCCCTAGGTCAGGAAGTAATTGTGTACATTGTCTTTCCAACATATAATAAGAAAACAAAATCTGAAACAAATTTTTCCACCTTCTGGCTGTCGTCACCTTTTGACACTCCCATTAGCCTTTTAGCAGAATAAACATGACAGGATTTTAAAGCGGACTAGGCTGATTTTAATAAACAGTTTACAAAGTTTTTCGAGTTTACCTTGAATTCAATTTGTATTTGATTGACAATTTGTTAATTAACTGATTTACTGAATAAAAATTCTGTTTTGAATCAATAATACAGAAGAACAGTTATGAAATGGAAAAAGTTAATTTTCGTATTCTTTTTTGTCGTAGGCCCTGGTTTTGAAAATTGGTTCTTTTAAAGTTTTTCTCTTCTTTGTACCTGAAAGAAAAATTTACCTGGCCGATCCTTACTTTTGACGTATCGTTTTGTTTCCTTCACCAAAAATATGAAACTTTGTCCATCTAATTTTTTACTCTGCGTTTATTCTACTTCAAATTCAATAATCGATGGCAATTTCTTTATCTTGTTTTTACCTTCCCCACTAATGGAAAACATGAGATATAGGATAAACGCTTTTGTTAAATAAAATAAGTGAAATGCGATTTTGTTGCGGTAAAAGTACTTTTGGAGAAACCCGGGGGCATAGGAATAGCTTGTGCATCATACATCATTCAGGGAAGATTTCTCCTTCGCTGTAAAAGTGCCCATAAAAAAAACCTAGGCTAAAACATTATCGTGATCATTTTTCTTGTGACAGCAGAAACTTAAAAGATAGATTTTCGAATGTTGCAATTTGAAAAGCAGAATAGCAATAATATGTAGTGGAAAAACCAGTGGTACCCAAACTTTCTAAGACAACCTTTAAAAAGTTTTTTTTTTCTTGCTTTCAAAATACCTTTTTATAAATCTTTGAAGCATTTTTCAAATTTATTTCCATTTTAGTTTCATTTATTCAGGAAAAATAATCCTATTATGTTTAGATTGTGAATTCTGGGAATCATAGGGAATAAAGCAAACTTTTGGGAATATATTTTAATTTCTCTACTATAATCTTAAAAATATTATAAGTGTTTTTTCCCGGGAAACATAAATAAAATTTAGAAATATATAAATCCATTTTTTTTTCAAAAATTGAAAATTTCTTACCTGGCAAATTTTTTTTTATTGTTATTCATTATTGAGGCGCTGATAATTTTTATCAAGAACTTAGATAAATTTTATTAATTTTTTTCATTTGTGAAAAATATTTAAAATAAATATAGAGTAATAATAATTATATAATGTAGATTGCAATATTATCTTTATCCATTCGTTAGAAGAAGGAAAAAAATGATTTTCGAACGTTAAAATTTGAAATATTATATGTAGTGAAAAAATTTATCATTTAGTATTTTAAATATTTGATATTTTTTTCTTTTATGCAACGATATATAATATTTAAATTTCATCATTGTAATCCTAACATATGATGATTTCTTTTTGTGCAGAGTAAGATGAGTTTCATAAAATATGAGTACCTATTTTCTTTCCTTCTTTAAAAACAAAAGCCCTATTATCTTTAAAAAATGTCCAGAAAATTTGATTACTTTGATCAACAATTTTGATTAATTCATTTGATATGCTTTTGAATTTTGAATGATATTTTTTTTCAGAGCCCGGCAGAAAGGTGAAATATATATTTTGCAATTTTCATACAGCTGTGTAAGCTATAATATTTATAGTTGGAGTTACTATTTGATGATAAACATTAAATATTAAATAAATATTGTTAGTTAATAATTGATTATAGTTTATATATCTTATGTCAAATCCATAGAAATTAACGAAAGAAAGTAAAAGGCATTAGAAATGGTGATATATATTAAAATAAAAATATTAAATTTCCTTGACTGATAGCTTAAACTTTTTTTCCACAATTTTTATTAAAGTATAAAATGCCACATGCTAATATGTTTTAATCCAAAAGCTTTCTAATAAAAAACAAACAAACACCGATTTCAAAACTAATTAAAGTAAACTCTCCTTAGTATGTCATTCAAAACATACTAAATAGAATCATTCGATACATACTAAATACTAATTCGATACATACTAAATACTAATT
>JAPMOR010016510.1:583115-607999 GCA_026543865.1 Argiope aurantia | reverse complement strand
ATTCGATACATACTAAATACTAATTCGATACATACTAAATACTAATTCGATACATACTAAATAGAACGCCATTCTATTGAATCTTATTTCAATATGCTACAGCATATTTTAATTGTACAATTTGATGGTGTAGATATATTTTTATGACTAATAAAACTTCATAAATATCTAAAAATATTATCATACTATAATATCAGAAAATATTTAAGTATTTTAAACTTAAAATTTTCAACTTATAAGAAATTACACAGCATTTAATGATATTTACAGAACATTAATTGTAAGGAACTATCGTGAGTGACAATATATAAATATTTGATTTTTTAATATTTATAGCTAATCATATAGAAAAAATTGAATCATTTTCATTATATTATTTATTTTTATATTGCAATATTTATTATTCCTACATTAGTTTGTTCTATGTCACGTGTCTACACTTCCTGAGCACTCAATCGTCAGCTAATTTTGACAAGACAAAAATTCCCATGAAATGTCTATTATATAAAGCTGTCCTTTGGCTTGATCTATTGTACGGGTTCAAGGAATATAATCTTTTATTTGATTTTCAAAAGATGAACGATGAGCTTGAAATTCGGATAAGGGAATAATTATTTAAAACTGTGATTCAATAAGGATCTTTTTAAAAATGATAGCAAAAAGTTTTATGATTTTTTTCTAATATTTTCGGTGCATAGAAAAGTGGAAGTTCGTTTATTTTGGTTACTTTCTAATATTTTGTCTATTTTTATAATTCTTCGTTATAATTTCCTAAGTTTTATCGTCATCAGTAGAAGACATTAAACAAAACTTTTTAAGATTTTTCGCACTCGATTGAAATGTTTGTAGTTTTCAAAATAATACTATTTAATAAAATTAAATTTAAACTTGTTACTCGCTAATTCCGTATTTCTACTATAAGAACCCTAATTTTCTCCAAAAAATGTTCAGGAAATTTTTCTGTCATGCTCCGATGCATCACAAATTGATTATCAAGAAGAATAAAGAGATTCAGTTAATAAAAGAAAGAAAGTAGTATGGAATTTTGAAATCAGTTTTCTTCAAACTCATTAGCATATGGCACCACTCTTATGGAATCAAAATTTGTTTAAACAAAATTAACTAACATTTATTAAATTAAACAAGAATTGAGTTTTAAAAATAGTGAAATAGCGTATTTTTATCGAAATAAGGTAAATACAAAATTCCATAACTACTATATAAAAAAGCAATGAAAAGATTTCATGTTTACAAACAAGGAATATATTAAGTTCAAAGAAAAATTGCGTATTGCATAGTAATGAAATAGGATTAAAACAAAGCGACATACTAAAAGCATTGATATATTATAGAAAAAACCTATTAAAATTGGCAAAAGAAACTCTTTATATTACAAAACATTTATTTCCATTTTTCAATTATGTGACAGTTTGGGATATACAGCGGGTGTACCCGATGTTACTAGAAAATGCAAATATATATATATTGTATTGGTAATCATGCAATAAAAATTATTTTTTGATAGCAAAAATTATCGAAATTTATATAAAATCTGCTTAGGCATTTTTTTTTTATATTCATAAGGGAACGTTTTTGCATTTTATTTTCTTAAACATACTAGATTAAATTTAATATTCTTTACCATTTAATATTCTTTACCACAGGACCCAAAATTTGGTCTAAACGTCATTTTCCTTTTTATTAGCATATTTCATCGCGTTTACATTTCTTCGCATTTCACCTTTAATATTTCACAAGTTATTTAGATCTTCCTTAAGTAAAATAAATGAAACGCATGCGCAAATGATAATTTTAAATGGTTTTTTCCCCAAGTAAGGTTTTTCATTCCCACGTGTTTTAAAAATGCTAATGTTTTTTTGCCCTCTGCTTAGGACTGAACTTTTCGTTTATTTATGCTTGTTAACCATTATGAATTTTATATTAATGAGTATTCATTAAGCATTTAGAGGCTAGTGTTTTTATGAACACAATACAAAATGAAATAATGCTAAACTTTCTCATTTTTCATTATATGTGACATATAAAACTGTTACATCACTTTTAATATTAGTTGCGCTTTTGAATCATGCACAGTTTTGTATAATATATTTTTGTGAATCTACAAAAATACATTGAGGTAAAACTATTAAAAACTGAAAAAATAGTAAAAAATAGTAAAAAATTCAAATTTTTTAAAATTTTAATTTTTAATTAAAGATACAGATCAGGAGGATTCTTTGATTTCGATGTGATTTTATTTAAATATTAAATTTAAATACTATAAAAATATTTTTTAAAATATATTTAAAAAATGTTGGATATATACTCTTAACAAGAGCTATACCATTTTAAGACCAATTATTTTTAAACTAATAATTTTTTAACTAATTTAATTAATTTTAAACTAATAATTTTTTAAACTAATTTAATTAATTTTAAACTATCAATAATTTTTTTAATAATTATTAATAAACTAATTATTTTTTTTAATATTGAATTCTTTAAAATTTTAATTTTTAATGAAGGATACATACAAGAGGATCTTTTTATTTCGATGTGATTTCATTTAAATATATGTTAGAATGCTATTATAATATTTTAATAAATACCTGTGTTTAAAAAATGTTGGATATGTAATATATACCCTTAACAAGGACTATTCCAAAACCAATTATTTTTAATTAATAATAATTTTTAAACTAGTTTAATTAATTTTAGACTAATAATAATTTTTAAAATTAATTATTTATCAGCTAATTATTTTTTAAATTGAACTCTTTAAAATTTTAATTTTTAACTAAAGATGCATATCAAGAGGATTTTTTTGATTTCGATGTGATTTTATTTAAATATTTAGTTAAAATACTATAAAAGTACTTTTGAAAATACTTATGTTTAAAAAAATATGGGGGATATGTAATATATACCTTTAACAAGGACTATTTCAAAACCAATTATTTTTAAACTACATTAATATTGAATTTAACTTTTTGAAAGCTTTAAGAGAAATGAATCTCTTCGCCGAATATCTGAAACCAAACATTTAATAATTTCATTTAACTAGCCATCTATAAGCAATATTTCCAAACACTGGAACTCTATTTGAAATAAATTGGTGGACATTCATCATATGCTCTAAAAGTGTGTTAAAAGATTTCACGAATCGCATAAAATTACCTTTCTGCACTGTACCATTAATTCAAAACCCTTAATTAAGCCCTTGCTGCAAAGCATATAATGCGTCTTTCATCTGTGTACTAAGATGTTCCTCTTTCACCGAAGACTAATTCAGAAGCATGTAAATGGAGGAAATTTCAATTCCAATTAAAATTAATTGGATCATCAAAACCTTTGCCCTGGTTTATAGATTATAGGCTGCCACATTCACAATTATATTTCTGAAATAATGCCTTCCTGATAATTGTACTTACACTTATTTCCCATACTATTGTTTGTTACGACACATTTGGGATTAATTCACACAGAATTCGAATTTTATAGCGACAATTATTTAAATATTAGTTTGCCAATTCTATTCATCGGCTTTGATTTATCATATCACGTAGAAAATGATAAATTATCGCAAATTTTGTAAAAGATCTTCTTATTTTTAATATTAAAATTTAATATTAAAGGTTTAAATATTAAAATTAATTAAATGGTCGAATTTAAGTGTAGTTTTCTAGGTAGGAGCTTCTGAAATATTTCTTAATTGCAATCAATTTAAACAGAAAATTTATTTAAATATAAGTTTTCTGTATAGATATATTGGCTTTGAATTATCATTTGTAGTAGAAAATCATGAAACCTCTTAAATTTTGTCAAAGAGCATCGATTTCTAAGGATGTATTTAAAATGCTATAATGTATAAAATTTAATATAATTTTCCAAGTAAGAGGTCTAAAAACTATATCAAAGTGTTCGAATGAAATATATATCTTAATGGAAATGGTTTATACGATTAATATATAATTATTTAAATATTAATTTGCGAAATCTATCCATTAGATTTGAATTATCATATTATGTAGAAAATTGTTAACTGTTGCAAAATTCGGGAAAGAGCTCCAGTTTGTAAGAAGGCAATTATAATATCATAATGCATTAAATGAAACATAATTTTCTAAGTGAACGTTAATGAAATGTTTTCTAATTGCAAGCGGTTTGTAGTAGTTTGTAGTCCTTACATAGGGGCAGCTCATCTTCCCCGTGATCTGGGCGCCCCGAGCTCGAATCCTGGTTCGGACATGGTTGTTCTTGATCTGTGTTCTATCTGTGAGGTGTGTGAATATACCCCCCCTGTAAAAAAGGGTTGTGCAAGCTAATGTGGGAATTTCATCTTCACACATTGGCAGAAGTCAAACTTCTGCCCTCGAGTGCTCAAGGGTATTTACCCTCAGAAGCTACTGCACTCCCTTTCCGTGGTAACGCGGGCACGACATCATCATCATTATCGGTTTATAGTAATCGAGTACAGTTGCAGAATTTTACAAAATTTTATAAAGTTTTCTTATAATCTACATTATCACTGATGTTTTTAAATTTGCTTCCACATTTGACTTTCGTATGAAATCAAAATTAAATTAATTTATTTGGCCAACTATTAACGAAACCAAAAATACATTAAAATATTGTATGAATATTGTGACATGTAAATGTACAAAATTTCAAAATTCTAATAAATCAAAAACCTATCATAAAATTCAAAGTTTGCTGCAGGAATTTTTTTCGAAATCCTCAACTGTTTTCAAGACATTTAAATGCGCTATAGTTACATTGTAGGCTTTTAGGTTATATTATGATAAAGAACTGTTTCAGATGTTAATTTAGTTTTGAGAAAAAGCTGAATTAATGACGACAGTGGAAACAATGACGTCAAATTTATACCATGTTTTCGTGATACTAAGTAGATTTAAAAATAGATAGATTATGTTAAAAGTTAATGTTATTCAAATTTCCAGGAACGCAATCAGAAGGTTTTTTTTTAATATTGCTAATGTTTTTCGTGAGTGAATACAAAAATAGAGCCGAGATTAAAATTTTAGCTAAACATTTATTATTTTTAATATTTACGAAAAAAAAAAGATTATCATTGATAGCTCAGAATCTGAAAGATTTATTGGCAGAAATCTACTATCAGTTTCAAGATAAAGTATTTCAAAACATTTTAAAAAACATAATTTTAAATAAATCAAGTTAAGTAATGATTAAACTCAGATTTTAGAAAAATATATTTTTTATGAAATTAAAAATTTTATTGATATATTGGAATATAAATCCAATTTATAAACTTTTAAACGGAAATTCGAAATTACCAGCAACACAACTAAATTTAAAATATAAAAATTGGAATGGCGTAAAATTAAAGTATAAAAATTAAGTATAAATATTAAGATGGAATTTATAATACAAATGAATGAATCGATGCATTCCTATTCTTAGTATTAGAATTGGTAGATTAAACATTTGAGCGAACAATTTGTTCCGATGTGTCTGAATAAAATAAAAAAAAGAGTAATTTGCAGTTATTAGTCTAAAAGCAAGATAATGATTTTTTTCGTTTAATTTATATTCAAAAGTGTTATTCAAATCTTGAAACAGTTCACCATTATTAAAGTTCAGGGTATCATTAACATCTGTTTTCTAAGGTTGTATTCTTCGATGATAACACAAATGTCTTGTGATACGGCAAGAAAAGGCAGCTTTAGATTCTTATGACATTATAGCCTTTTAATTTTAATTAAAAATGCAGATAATTAAAAGTTAATCGAAATTAGGTCGAGATTTTTCTCATGAATTTTCGAATATTTTCATTTGAAATTGAAATAATCTCTATTGAAACATTACTGTCACAGACGAAATTCAAGGTGTTAGCTGCATTTGTCTTTCACTGTATTGTTTCCTCATGATTCAAAATTTGCCGTTTTCTTAGTTAAATTGAAGAGCAAGAAAAATGAAAAAAAGATGTTATAGTGATCACTTTCAATAATATTGTTTCTTATAGCTTAAAAGAAAACATGTAGAAAATTAAAAATACATTAAAATATACTAAGCAAAATGTAGAAAATTAATTGAAGTTCCATCTTAATTCTTTACATAAATGTTTCTTTTCAATAACTTCCGAAATAAATTTTATTGAATCATTACTATCACAGAAAAAATAAATATATGAACTGCCAAAATTTTAAATAATTATTTCCACATGACTCAAATTTTCTAAATCACGCTAATAAAAAAAATGCTTGCCCGGTCATGGATGAAAAAATCTTCCTTGATAGCATAACTCTTAATGAAATTGATTTTCGTTTATAAAGAGACATCTTATTCTTTGAATATTTTAAACATAATTCAGGTCATCGCATGTGACAAACAAACTTTTTAGATGCGGTTTTATTTTCAAAATATTTGAGTACTTGTAAAAAATTTGTATCATACTATTTTCTAATCTTTGCAGAAAAAGTAAAGATAGTAACTATTTAGGGAATTCTGATACACTTTTTGAATAATAATTCATCTACATCTGTTTGAGATCTTTTAAGTCCCTGTTTTTATCCTTTTAAATACTTTGTCAATTTCATACAATCGAGTAAGTTGTTTTTTTATTCATATCGTTTGTGTAATCTAGCTTACCTTGAATTAAACAAGAATTAATTTATCAAATTCTTTGAGTTTTATGGATAATATAAAAAGGAAACATGAAATATTTTAAGAACGGAGAATAAAAAAAATTAAGATATTCTTTTCATGCATTTTTGATATTAATTTATTCATTCTTTTCCTGCGATATGTAAATTTCAAGAAGATATTTTAGAAAAATAACTTTTCTTGAAGAAAAAGAATTTTGTGTAAAGGAATGCAGGCTAAGAGATTTTATTGTGGATTACAGTCCAGCAAATTTAGATATTTTCTTCTTTTACTGTTGAGGGTAGTCAATACAGTAGCTAATCAGCACAAATATGCAGAAAATATTAATAAAAAAATGTCGGAGAAAACAAACAGCTGCAATTTCCGTTTTTTTTACATGTTTTCAACATTTTATTTTGTTATGAGAGTATAACAGCGCATAAATGAATTTGCTGAACCAAATCCATAAAATTTAGAAAAAAATAAACATTTCGAAATTTCTTATGGAATAATATATGGGGAAAAATGTCTTTTAGTCTACGTATAGATGTAACATCACTGGCTGTGAATAGGTGAAGGCTCACATATTCGCTTTCAGTATTCAAAAGTATGTCTATTGCAGATGATATTACTTTTTTAATGAAAAAGGCATTACATATAAGAAGGGTAAAACCCAGATGCTAATTCGTAGCAAAATATCAAATAAAAGATTATTTACATTGTTATAAACTAACAATGCATGGTTTTAGAAAATAATTTATACGTTTTAATTTCATTTTATGTATTTCAAGTGTGTAAAGCTAATATTTTATACTCAGTTCACCTTTTGATGCGTTTTTTTCTAAATTTCCTATACTTGCGTGCTCTTGATGATAATGTACTATTTTAATGGCTAATTGATTTGATCTGTAAATAAAAATCAATTTTGATTCCCTGCTATTGCTGTCATTTTAAGTTGTCACTTGTAATTAAATTGTGACAATATTTTATTTCAAGATTCAATAATATTCAAAATAATGACTCATGGAACTTATTAAGCTTTAAAAAGCGGAAAATAATTCTAATAAAATGACTTTTAAAAACAAATTTTTATTAATGTATCAAGAATGAGAAAAAAATTACACTTAAATAAGATATGGCAGACAAAACAAATCTTTATAAGTTTAAGGTCCTAAAAACAATGATATGAAAGATTTCAGCTGCAAACAAATTTATAAACATTAATTAAAAATTTAAAATATGATATCCATTTCTATTAACATTTAACACATTTGCGATTTTGCTTTGCCTTCGAAAATGTTGACCAAAATTTATATTCAACTTATTGCACATTAATGAAACCGTGTTTTTAAAACTATTAATATCTTGATGTTTAAGATTTACATTTTTTAAATGTAAGGAAATGCTCTCTGAAATGTTTTCATACAGAGGAAAAATACAAACATTTTTCTTAAATTTTATTTAATTAAAATTTTAAAAATGTCTCCAATGAGCACATTTCACCTTCTCGTGTATGTGTTTGTTAAAGACATATGCACACGAACGCACGCCATACACATTCACTCACAGGTAAACACGCATACAGGAATTTATTATTATTTCTTTGGTACAATGAAAGCTGAATTTTTTTAAAATTATAAACTAAGAACTTTAAGCTAAGCATAGGCTTTTCAGTTAATTCTGTTCAAGAACTATTTTATCCTATTTTGAAATTCCAAATTTCTATATAAATACCGAATGCATTTTCATCACATTAAACGTTCTCCACTTGTATGCATTCCGAAAAAATAATATCCTCAGTATTTAAAAAGTAAAAACTACTAGTTCCATTCCTTTCCATTCGGTGGTAACGACTCTTTTACGACGGGCATCAACATTCTGACCTCTCTTTTCTACGTCTATAACTTTATTAGAGGCTTTATTCTTTAGGAAGGGATATCTCCTGCGGTAACTCAGCTAATAATTCGAGAAATGTCTTCGCTTTAATTTGTTTCTTTTTCTCTCTCTCTTTTATGATTGCTTTTCTTTTTAAGGAACCAGAGTTCAGAACGTTCTATAATTCCTGATGCGGCAGAAAACTTTTTTGCAACGTTTCGAGCTCACTTCTGAATGCCGTGTCGCTTTTCTTACGGAAATCGAGCCAAAAAAAGAGCTTTACCGATAGAAGGATGTGAGTCTGAGCCAAACAAATTAACTTTTATAACGGCCAGTCGAAGGATGGGGTGAAATTTTATTGCTTGGAAATAAATTGTATTGCGTGACGCTGAATAGAAGTTTCGCTAACGGTAACGTATCGTATTTGTGCTTGGGTCGCGGTATCACCGTTTCGAGTAAGGTGAGACGTTGAACTCGTTAACGATATTTGGAAGAAACGCATCGATAAAAAAAAAGAGTGAAAAGGAAAAGAAAAGGAGATTTTTCGTAGAATTTTTTGAATTTTAAAAATGCATGCTCATCATTTATTTGTATTTTCCAAAAGTAAATTACACGTGGAGGTTTTAAAAAGGAATAAACTTTCCTTCGGTTGTGCCTTTTTTTCGACCCTAGGAGTAATCAAGGTAAGATTCGAGAAAGAGAATTATGTTGCTCTTTGTATCGAGATAATGATATATATGGACTGAAATAAATCCTTACAGAAACCAGTTTAACGAGAGAAATATTTATTTTTCTCTCGGAATATTCTCTTCTCAGCTTTATGACTCGAACTTTCTTTTTATCGTATAATTTTAGTATTCCTCAGTAAATTCTGAATATGCCTCAGAAGTCAAAGTTTGTATAAAAATTTATAATATGAAAAATTTACATTTTTTTTTACGGCAGATGTGAGTTTTTAAGCCATGTTTATCGTATCCAGAGGGAATATATAAGAGTCAATAACATGTTTAGACCATTAAAAGAATTTTACATCTGAGAATATAACGGCATTAAGCAGAACAAGAAATATTTCTAGCACTTTTTATAACAAATCAAACAGAGAATGAACCCAATACAGAGTGGAATCGTTGTAAATCATTTCCCAATTTTGTTTTCACCTTATAATTTTTGAAAAGATTCTCAACTGTAATTAATTTTTCCTTGATTATAGAGGAGAATATTTAAAAAAAACATTTGTGCACCATCCAAATATAGTTCAAAATTATGATATCTGTTTTCAATAAACTTTGTGTAGCTTCAATCCAGGAGGGTTATTCAACAAGTCGAAACAAGGAAGAGACATTTAAGATCGTGACATTAAATTTTTATTTTATTTATTTATATGCATTTTCTTGTTCACGCAGTTTCAATATCTATAAAAAGTTTTGAAATTATCTCCTAAGCCAAATTTATTATTGCAGCTATAACCCTTATCACAGACATCAAACTGAAGACAAATTTTTGCATTTATTTGAAACAAAAGAGTAGAAATATTTCCCGATGAAGGATTCGCCAAATAATTCATGCACATTTGTTAAAGAAAGTCTGCTCTTCTTACAAAAGATTATTCAAAATAGTTTTAGTATTGGTGTACTAAATCGTAGATTTTTTTTTAACTTTAATTTGTTTCTTATATTTTATTTTTGAAATAAATTATTTACAAAATTCCTCCTAGATGGCGCCACGGATACAAAATAAAAACCTAATAAAATGACACTGAAATGAATTATTAAAATATTGTGTAACAATTCAGAACTGACTAGGTTAACAGAACTTCAGAACTTAAGGCTATAAAGAACTGAATGAAACATTTATTTCAAAATTCTATCTTTACATATTTGAAGCATTCAGATAAATAAAATTTAAATCTCTAAGAATTAAATTCTTTGTAAAACTTTAAAGCGAAAAGTAATATTTCAGGATCATTTATGCGCATAAAATATGCGATTAATTTTAAGGAATACAGTTAATTTAGTGTCACAGTGATATTAATCCTGTAAATAAAGACATCAAAATATCAAAATAACAGAATTGCAGAAATAATTAACATAAAATTGCAACTGGGACGTCCCTTCTATGGAGGATAGGAAGGGTCTTTTAAATTTAATAAAATGCTTCGATTAGCATAATATTTGATGGTCATGCTTCAACTCATGATGATATGAAGAAAATATGAATCTTCTATAATGAACATCTCATACCACAGGTACTCCTACCTTCCAATTTCTGGGCTGGGCAATGGTGACTAAGACAATTTTGGTGTAATTTGGTATATAAGTTTGTCATTGCCGTTTCTGAAATATTTTAATGGCAAGACCTATCCAATCTACTTCCTTCTGGTAGTATGAAAAATAATCTTTTAAGTTTAACAAATGGAACGATTACCATACATCACATTTTCACATTCTGTTGAGATAAAACTATAATTGGCTTAAATCCTCATTAAGAAACCTCTTCAAATGATGACTGTAATAATTTTTCTCTGTCTAGGTTAGGCGATGGTGACTAAGATGATTTTGATGAAAGTTGTGGCACATATTCGTAATTTTTTGTTATTTTTAAAAAATGCTTTAGGAGCAAATCCTCCTCTTCTGGATATGGTGAGGATGTCAATCAAATATAAAAAAAAGTTCCGATTGACATAAAACTTATTCTGGGTGATGATGAAATTTATTTTTTCTAATCAAACTTTAAAATTATAATTATCAGAACATTAACCCTTCTAGGTTCGGTGATTGTAATTTATTTATTAAAACCCATGAGGGCTTTGGCCCCTGCTCACTTTCGCTCACCAACTCCGATGTTGTCCGATACTGTATGCGATGCTCGTCAGTTCCAGTTAGCAGTTCCAGTTAGTCTTCCTATGATGACAGCATACATTTTCTGATTGGCATACTACCGATTCAAAACTCAAAGCTCCACAATGAGAATATTCTTTGTTTATATCTCCAATATTTAAATGTGGAATCATTTTTTTTTACACTTTACCGCCAACTTAGCAGCTTCACAATCAGCCTTTCTTTTTAAATTGCCGGATTCTTGCTCGATCTTCCTTCGCATTTTTTTACATCTGATATCACTGGCGCCCTATTGCTATTTATAAAAAAACAATACACGGTTACCACGTGTATTGCTTAAGTATTCAGACGATTGCTGGCCGAGACACGAAACCTTTCCGTTATTCGAAAAAGATAAACTAACTGGAAGATTATTCATTATTCTCGCAAACAGTGTGTCTAAAAGTAGAATTAACGAATAATATTTTTTTAAACTCATTTGCTTTTAATTTGTTGTTTATTAAAACTTTATTTGTCCTTTTTTGTCAACATTTCACCGTCAAGTGCAATGTAAATACTTACTACGACGTAATAATAATTTTCATTAAATATTTCAACCAATACTGGCAAAACAAACCTCAAATGTTATGTATCAGGTGACTCTCTATCTGCCAATCATAAAGCGAACGCAATGTTTGCATAAAAATCTTTTTATGTAATAAATAGATGTAATAACAGAGATAAAATTTGATTCCCGTGTTTCAACCAATCAAACTTAGAATATAGTGATGTTAAATCATTTAAATGAAAGAGTATTTGTTTAGAGAAATGTAGCAATTTTTAAGAAATTCATTAGAAATGTTATTCATTATTCAACTGAAAATGCTGCAATGATAAACGAGCTCTAAATCCTCACCTTCTAAATGGATGAAGCTGAATCATTGAAAGACGTTTAACAAACGGATCAGTTAACCAGAAATTTTTATCTTCCTTCTAAAAGCAGGATTCCTCAAAATAGTTCCAACATGGTGAAAGAAATCGTATTAAAAGCAAAATATTATGAAATGAAACTGAAATCTGCGGTAATTGTCTCCTAATACCTTTTTTTGCCTCCCGTAATAAAGGTATTGTCCCTGTTTCTCTATACATACGACTGATACGTTAGGCAAGGCCGTGAACGCCACGGAGACTCAGATTTTTATTTTCACACTTCAGAGTTCTGAGGTTCAGAATCATAATAAAGAAAATTCGTATATGTGTTTTAATTGCGTGGCATCGGCGAAAAATAGTTAAAAAATATCTTTTTGGCGTTTATCTAACGTTGTATGTAGCGTTCAAGCATTAGCGAGTCTTTCGACGATTAATCGCCGACCTGCTAATAATATATAAGTAACAGAAAACTGAATATGTATTTTAAAAGCCTTTTTCTGGTGGATTGAAACCAAAATTTGACATAGAACTACAATTGTAGCCATAAGATCACATATTAAATTTAATCTATTCAAACTATTGTGCTATTGACTTATTGCTTTTACATGCGTGCAAAAATATAGACTAACAGACGGACAGTATTTTAAGGATGTAGTTTCAAATTTAATAAGGATCTGCATTCTGGATGCCTAGACTTTGTACCAAATTTTATTTGGCTAACTCTTTAAGTTTTCTAATTATCTTATTCACTTGTTCTCTGATAGACTCCCTGAGAATGGATTTGGTTCAAAATATAATAGACATCTACATATTTGATGTAAAGTCTATGCAACTAACTTTATAAGACTAGCTTGGAACATTTTTGAGTTATTGTGTTCTTAGGGAAACAGACATAATTTTTGAAAATGCATTTTTTGGATTCGTGTAGGTCTGAAATGTAAAAATTCGTTGTTCGAGTTTTTTTTTACGATTGCAATGCCTTCTCTCTCTATTATGGTATATTTGAAAGTAAAAATGCATGAAAAGGATTAGTATTTATGTTATTATACAATTTGTTTTGAAATTTCGAAATATTGTTTCATCACAACAATCATTTTTCTAAATGCATATTTATTAAAGATGTAATCGTTTTATTTTTTCAAAACTTTAATTTGATTATCCTAAGGGCCTTGTTCTCTGTAATCCATTTTAAAGTCCGATCAAGCCAGCTGCAAGAAGCAAATATTTAATCCGATTTGTCAAGTCTACTTATGAAATGTCTTTTACCATTTCATTAGATCCAAATTCAAACAGAAACGCGAAGTTACAAATTATGTAATAGTGTTTTAAAACAGTTTAAATGCTTTGACAGCTTTGATATAATTTCTGCTTTGATAAACTTTTTGAAGCTTAATAACTATAAACATTAACTTGAAGGTCGAAAGGTCATTTTTGCAATTTTATTCAGTTTAATGGCAATTTTCATGGAAGGAAAAAATTTGTTTTCGAATGAATTTCTAAAAATTTTAAACGACTAAATAGATCGCTAAATTGATTGAGTAATACTTACGATAAAATTATTGACCTGCATTAAATGCAAAATAATTGTGATTCCCGTGTTTTAAAATTGGAAAATTTTTTGCTTTGGTTGTTTAATTAGAAAATTATCTGCTTTATAACAGAATGCACAATCGTCGCTATTCTGCTAGTTGACAAATGACTAAGTTGCAAGAAAGGAGAAACGAATAAATATATTCTTGGCGTTTTAAAAGCTTTTTATAAGTGAAAACGAGGTTTTGGTGCTCTGGTGGTCCGAGTTTCGCCAAACTCGAAACATTATTGCACTCGAAGTTTGGAGATAGGGTGATGACTCAATTGTTGTACTTGTCATCTGGTGATGGCTCAAAATTTAGAGGTCCATCACAAAATAGTTGTCTTGCTCCTTCAGAAAGAGTCTTTAATATTACTAAACTAAACTGCAAGAGAAAAAATCAAGTATATCAATGCATTGTCATCATATATTGCACGCATATCGATATGCAAATTTTTTCTATTACAGAAATGGCATTTGAAAACAATAAGAACACATTAGCACAATTTCTTTTCCTTCCAACTTAGTAGTATATCGATGATATGAATATTAAAGAATTTCTCAAAAATAAGAAAAAGCTATTTGCTTTAATTTAAGATGTAATGCCTCCAGCGTAAATGGTATTTGAAATAAAGATCAATTTTTAAAAATTGTTAAGTGACGATGAAATTAAAATTCTATAATTATTTTAAACGGATTGGAAAACCCTCACTTATAGATAATCTTCAGTCTAATGTTTTTACTTTGCTATTCCATGATGAATATTCCATGATGAATATTTGTTTGAATTTAAATGAAAGATTATCCAAAACAAATTTTAGCAAGATAATTGAAAAAAGTATTTTCATTAAAAAGTGTTTAAATTGAAATTTAATTCCGTTTTTCTAAAATTCGGTCCTTTTATTCGAATTCTGCTTCTATTCTACAAAACTAAGAGTACTGAAATATGTTTTTCAACGCATAAAACTTTGAATACTAATTTCTCATCTTACGTATTTCACAATGATAAAATAAAGTTAAATATAATTTGGAAGTTTTTTTTTTATTTGTTCCCTAATTCTCGAAAGTTCAGTTGAAAAAGACCTCCTGTTGGAACTTCAAGGATAAAGACCTTTAAAGTTACAATTTATTTTTATAATCCTTAACTATATTAATCTTATATTGCAAGAATTTCTTAGTTATTATTATCGTTTATTGAGAAATTTTAAAAACTTTACTAAAATATAAACTACATTTGAAATTTTGAAAAAAGTATAAGTGGTCCATGCTATTAACAGTCTGGAAAAATTATAAATTGCATTAACGCAATTTGGCATATGCTTTCAAATTGAGTAATTCTTCCTTATAACTGAAATTACTCTTAGAGAATATTTTATGATCCAGACAAACAAGTAAAAATGTTAATAAATTACTTTTCAATGAGACATTATTACAAAGCTAAAATGGATATTTTAATATTTTAATGCAAATTAATGCACGAACTGTCTTTTTAAAGCTAATTGGCGCATTATTTTCAATGTAAGTAGCCAACCTGAGTTACATTTATCATCGATATATTCTCTTATCTCTTGTTGTATGCTAAAATTCTTTTATCGATGGCGAAATGTGCTTTTCGACTTTTTTTTTATTTTAATGATTAAGAAGATCTTCAACATTTAAAAAATTTCTTAATTAATGATGGATTCGAATTCATTACAAATGATGACTTAACATGAATTCAAATATTTAAAATTTTAGTGCTTGAATAAACGTTCCTAATTGAAAAAACTAGTGTCGCAACAAGATTTCAATCCATTAACACGATTGTTTATGATTTTTCGAGTAATGAATTTTAATTGTAAAATGAATGATGGTCTTAAAAATTTGCATTTAGAAGTGATTAATCTACATACTGCGTAACCATTTGGGGTGATCCGAATGATCACAACATGAGGTGGGAACTGAGGATATAATCCTGAGGACAATGCCAGAACCCAAATCATTCATTACCAAGGTTCCATCATTGGATTACAGGCAACTCGACTCCACAGCTTTACTATTCTTTCAAAAAAAAAAGAAAATGGTTTTTTTATATATATATATATTGTTTCTCATTTACGTATTCCTAGAGAGGTAAAATAACATTTTGAATAAATGATATTACATGTCTCGTAATGGGATTAAAAATTACTTTCAATGAATTAAATTATAAAAAAATGAGTGTCAAATAATAATTTAGCCCATTAAATTTAATTCCTAATTTCTAAATAACCATTCCTATTGTTAATATAGATAACCACTGTAGGAAGTAGAATTTTTGGCGAAGTACCGAATTCAGATAAATTTAATTAAATTCTAATTGATTTAGATTAAATTTAATAGATTTAGATTTTACATATCAAAACCTACATAACCATATTGTAAAGCTTATTGATTTCAAAGAGTTGATAGCTAATGAGTTTTCTATCTATAAATTCTGTTTATAAAATGAATGATAACTCCAACTGCATTATAAATAAAATTTCAGCACATAAAATTTAGATCAGTTTTTTTTTCTAATATCAACACTAGCATAACTATGCCTATCTGTTAAACTGATAATTCCAGTTTTTGGATAAAGCTGCTAATTAATTTTGAGCAATAAATGCTATTTTATCCGATTAAATTTTGTTAACTTTCTCTTATGGAAAACTTCATAAATTAAAAACTAATACCTATTTTTTTTTGTTTAAATTTTGTATGATAATTTCTCAGTGTGTTCTGCAGGTCATGAACTATAGTGTTAAAAAATCTAATAATTTTATCTGATTTTATAGTTTACATTAATGCTTCACAGTCCAAATAAAAGCCCAAATGACATGTTATTTATCAGTCGAACTCCAATATTTAAAGATTATTTAGAAATGCAACTTATATCTTTGTTCAGAATTTAGTTAATATTTTTCTTAAGTTATATGCAAGATTTTGAACAAATTCTTTGATAAAATTCTAAACTTGAAAGATTTTGCTTTGTACCTATTTTTAGCTAATAAATAAATAATAATTTTAAAAAATATTTCTTCCAGTTTTCATATTTTTGTCTTTTAACTGAGATATATTTCTTTCATAAACGTTTTTCAATCTCTTTTTATCTAAAAACAGACTGAATTTGAATGTATTTCTAACAATTCGGAAATTGTTATAAATATATTTATTCTATATTTTCCAAAGAATTTATTTCTCCAGTAGTCAACTAATCTTAAACTAATAATTCCTGTCTGTTAACAAGGCTATTAATTAATTTCTGAGTAAGGAATTAATTTATCAAATAAATTGATGGTTTCAAATGAATTATTAATAATAATTTACCTTATTAAATTTAGATAATTAATTTTTAAAGTCAACACTTGCATAACCATACCTATTTGTACAGCTAGCTTCACAACATGATTTGGTCTGTTTAAGAGGCTATTAATGAGAATTGGAGCAATAAATTCTATTCCACCATCCTAGCAGTTCTTAACTCAATAAGTGTTCTTGGAGGGAAATTACGTCTACCAACTGTGTTCCCTAAGGCATTTCCCTCTTGCAAACTCCCTCGCTATTAGAATCTAACAGGGAAATTTGCCTTACCACATCATTCATTTAACGTTTCTGCTTTCAGACACCGCCAGCTACGTTGTGTGGGCGTCCGAACGTAGGACTTCCATGATCGAACGTTTTACCTTTGACTGATACCAATAACCACCTCAGCATTGGATTTCCTATGATCTAATGTTTGGAGAATATAAATGAGGTGCTAGGTATAATTTGGTCAATATGCAAGTGATTCAATGAAAATGTTTAAATAATTTCGGTTTTCTAAATTTATATATTCAGGAATTATCTTCATTTTTTATAAATTATTCCCTACACTTTGAACGTGTCTGGAGTTTTGAATTACTTGAGATTGATTTCGATTTATTATTTCTGATTCAGAGATTTTGATTGATTTGTTTTTATGTGCCAACTTTGTAAATGGGGCCGTTTCACACCATTACAATCACTGGAAGGCAAATTAGTCAAAGGTAAAATCCACTTTTTACCTTCGACTGATACCAAATGAAAATGTTTAAATAAATTAATTCAATTTTCTAAATTCATAAATTTAGGCATTATCATCATTTTTTGTAAATTATTGTGCGCACTTCGAAAAATACCTGCAGGTTTGAATTACACCATGGGATTTATTTTAATTTCTTTTATTTCCGAGTCAGGAATTTTGCTTGATATTTTTGTGCCATACTTCTTAAATAGAGCTATTTCACACCGTTACAATCACTGGATAAATGTAATTGATCATGTCATATAACAATTAATTGTATATTGTCATGATTTTTCTTCTTGCATATTCTTTGGAAAATATTACTATTGTAGGGATATCATTTGACTGGACAGAGAATAGTTAGTTTTATATTGCCAAATCATTTTACCTTTTTTGTGATTGAGCTAAGTCTTCATGCTTTTTTGGACAAAATGTTGTCATTTTGAATAAAATTAGGGTTTGAAATTCTAGAAAATGGTTCAATATCAAATGTTATTTTTATTATATGACTATATTATAATATGGCAAAATTCGTCGGCAGCAACAAGAAGTTTTGAAAAAAGGTAAATATGAGAAATATTTCGTTATAAACATCATAACCTTGAACGATTTTGCACTTTTTATTGTAAAATTAGGGGCGTATTTTTAATAATGATTTATATAAAACACTTGCGAATAAAACAAGATATTTTGCAACCAAATTAGTTGTTATTTATATGCAATGCTGCTATGGTGTCGTCAACATCTGTATAAAATGTTAGAGGCGCCATTTTTGAGTTGGCGATTAGAGAAACGCCGAACAGCCGACTCGAGTGAGAAAATGAGACATCGTCAAGTATGTAAATAGGCTCTAGAGCGAGACATTAATTATGTGAATTAACGGTCCCACCGCCGATATCTGGAGATACCTCCTTGTGAAGGCTCCATGAATGAAATGCACTTAATGAGGGCTATTTTGCACGCTTCAAAGCACACGTGGGGAATCAGTCAATCAATTTTGCCGCATATCTTCTACTCAAATCGGGTTGTTTTACGTGATTTTCAAATAGCAAGAATATAAAAACATAATTTAATATGACAAGAATTCTATTATCGAATTTTTTATTTGTATGGCAGCTAATTAGATTATGAATAAACCCATCATTATACAACTATTAATATTTCTGTAAATGAATTAAATTTAGAGTGCATGAATTCGACTGTAAAGAAGTTAGTTCATATTGAGGAATTAGCAGAGGCAGCGATAGTCCATTGTTTCGAATTCGGAGCCAGAGGGCTTCAAATTCTGAACTCGATTCCACTGAAGAACCTTCGTGCACTTGTGCCTGGTGCAAGATAAATTTAAACCTAACATCTTGTCTCTGGTGTGGCGCGAAACGGGGAAAAGGTCTTGACGACTCAGGTGTCGTCCTCGGCAATTTAACGGAGCTCAAACTTACGAAACCCCTTCCAAAATAGCCCTTGTGTTGTGATCTTAATTAGCGAGATTTAAAAACTGAAATTTTTTTCCCTCTAAAAGTAAAATGCAAACATGGACCAGGTTTCTTTGAAAATTTTCTAGGAAGGCAACTGACATCCATATTGATACTGAATAAGATTTTTATTTAAGAAATTACTTTGTAACTACAAAGTCACTTTGAACAGTACAAGATACCAGATTTCTTCATCATTATGTCCTTCACTCATGGAATTAATTGGTTAGATATATTAGACTAAGTGGTACTAGAATTACCAGCACTTTGTTTCGAGAAGGGAACTACTTTAACGACAACCATCTTTTATGGGCAATGGTTTGCAACAAATTTTATAAAACAGGAAACTTAACTTAAAGGATATTTGATACCCATAAATTTCGAAGTTGTTATTAAATATAAAATTCTTTGAAAATTGATGGGGTAATAATTATTTTCCTTAAAGAGTAATCGATTATCATCATAACATGCACTTTACGTCTATATAATGCTGTGACATTCGGTAATTTGATGTTCCTGCGGCGGTTTAATTAATTAGTGACAAAGCACCTTTCATTGTAAAGAAATTTGACAAAGAAAATTGTTAAGCTATTTTAGTATGCATTATATACCTGATTTTTATATAAAAGACTAATTTTCTTTTCGTTTGAAAGGATAGAATCCGAGCCTAAACTTATAAGAAAAGATGAAAGGTTAATCGATTATGCGGTTAATAATAGAAACACTCGGGAAAATAACTGTTACGGATCTAGTTTATTATATTTATAATTTTTAAGTTTCATAAATGAATAAAAATAACTGAAAATAAAAGAAAAATTCATCATTTCTATCTAAAACGAATGCAAATCAGATAGTTTCAAAAATTAAGAAAGATTGTTATCCTTTTCATGATAATTTTTCTCAAAACTTATAGATATAATTGTTCATTTCAATTTCTAATTTCGAAAACAATTACTTTAAGTTTGTAATGTAAATTAAATTATAATAAGCGATAGAAATACCACAAGATGTGCATTCAAATATTAATTGAAACAAACAATTTCAATAAATCCTATCAATAAATTAATTTTATATGCTCAGATAGGATTATTATATTATATGTACATTTTTATAAATTATTACTAATTTAAAAATAATGTAAAATAAAGTTTTGAGAAATTAACAATAGAATAAAAATATGATAAATTACCAGGAATTGAACTTTTATCAACAAATCAAATTTAAGGAATCTTAATCAAATATATAACAAAAGTATGTTTTTATTTCTATCAAGTTTAAAAAGTCAGCCTATAGTACTTGCAACTTTACAGTAAATTGCAACTTGTAATACTATAAAACTTTAAAAATACCAAAGGATGTGAAGTTTTATGTTGCTCAACTCTATAAATAAGTATGCTATATCTGTTCTTAATAGAGATGATGGAAATTTTGCACCATTCATTTTGTAAATATGATATGAGTAATTATAATATATAAATAATGATGAAAATAATCTTTAGATTTATATTCATGTTCATTTTTACATGAATTATTGTAAGTCAAATTTGCCTAAACACTCTATAAATATATGCATATGTATAGATTTTCTACATTTCCTCTAAAACCGTTGCATGTTAATATACGATTGTTATATGTTCTTGCAAAATCCTATATGATGCGAATGGTTCCAGCTGCTGCGCCAAAATTTCGTTATTTTTTTTTCAATCGACATATGATATTTTGATATACTAGCAATGATATTTCAGAAAAAGCTTAATTCAAACGAAGTAAAAAAAATTTTTTTTCAGACAATTTTTTATTATTAAGAGTTCCCGTTGAAAACTTCACAAAATAAAATCATGAATTGTATTCTTAATGTATTTTTTAAGGTATTAACTATCAAGAAAAATGAAATATTCAAACAATTAAACAAAATATGTACAAATATATCTATATCAGAAGCATTTAATGTTTAAATTAAATCATGCCTCGCTTCGTTCAGTAAGAAACTTTGTATGCATGACGCCTTCGCTATAAAATTAACGCCCTTGTTTCGAGTAATTTATTTTTGCAAATCTTTTTCCATATTTCATTGTAGTCAGTACTTTATTAAATTACTCTAATCATTTTAAATAGCGTTAATGTTATATTGATGTGCATCTTCTGGACGAGAATTTTTGAAAATTCTAAACACGTAGTCTTATTAGATAACGATCTTTCTATTCTGAAAGCGGCAATGCTGATACACTCATATATTCTGTTTTACACTATATGAACTAATTTTTAATATACTTTCTGGCAATCAACCATGAAACAACATCAATTTTCTAGTTAACATAAAAAAAAACTAAAAGTGTTGAGAATGAAAAGTCGTAGCTAAATTCTTTTTTCCGTGTGGAAGGATAAGAGTGAAGTATTAATAAATTGAAGGATATAAGTTAATGTGTTTAGAAGAGTTAGTTTGAAAGAAAAATTGCTATTTAATTAGATCAATTCTAAAACTTGTAGTTATCTTCAAAACTAGAAGTTTTAAATTCATCTCCTAATTTCAAAACTGATAATGAATGTTTTTTTCCCTACTCTCTCGTATATGAAGTATAAATAATTTTCCCCTACTCTCTCGTATATGAAGTATAAAATAAAGAAGTATAGTATTCGTTAAAAACTTCGAACTCGAAATTTTGACGAACCTCCTCGTTTCAAACTTTCCCGAATCACCCAAACACATTTATGGAATTACGTCTATCTCTCTGAGAACAAGTTAACTCGAAAATGCTTTGAGCTAGACAAATCAAATGTGGTGAATGGATATGGTGTTTGGTATATGGTATTGTGCATCACTATCGGATTTTAAGAGAAATCAATTCGCAGGAAATTTCTCCGTCCGACTGTCCGAATATAAGTTAACATGACAATTACAAAATTTAATGAGCTACATAAATAAAATTTACCACACGTTTAGCATCTAAAATGTACGTGCATCTAAAATACTTAGCATCTAAATCTTTACTAAATTTTGAACCAAATCTGTCTAGAGGTTTCACCATCTGTTTATTCTACTTTAGCATAATTCAATAACGCAAAGATTCAAATACATTAAATTTGATATATGATCTTAAGACCACAATTACAGTTCTATGTCAAATTTTAGCTTCAGTCGGTCGGAAAAAGGGGTTCAAAATACATTTTCGTTTTTCAAATATGTATTAACCGAATGTCAGCGATTAATCGCTAATTCTGTGAAAACGCTACATCCATAAAAAATATATATTTATCCGACACCTCTATATCTAAGACAAAGATCGTAACTATTGTTCCCTAATGCCATCCATGGCATTCATGGCTTTGCCCACGGTCCACAATAGTATGACCTCGGTTAGGAATAACCTGACGTATTAGAAAGTATGTGAGAATATTTTGGGAAAACCCCTCTCACTGATTTCCTTTGTTGATCGGTCTCTTTTTAAATTGGAAGGGAATCATTTGTTAAACCATGAGTCAGTTCTTTTTAGATAATGGTTTGAGCAAATGATTTTAACTAAAAATCACTCGGCATTCCACGGTAATGTTATATGATTTTTACAGTGGCATACGCAATTGAAAAAAATATTTATGAGTGTGTAAAAAGTATTTATGAGTTTATGAGTTATGAGTGTTATTAGTGGAATAATCGTGTTCTTGAAATTTTTTAGTGCAACTAATAATGAAATAATAATATTTTTTGCGATTGTTGTCAAGGTGGTGTCAACGAAGAAAAAAATTTAAATATTCTTTAGTTTCTTGAGTTCAAATTTACGGTTATTGTTCAAGGGCATAGAGTTTCCAACATAAGTTGCACATAAAGCATAGAATTTGCAACTTAAATTGCACATAAAACATAGAGTTTCCAACATAACATAACATAAGGGCACATAAAGAGGATAGAGTTTGCACGCCAGTTCAAGGTATTCATGCAAAGTTAGGATCGCAGGTTCTGTATCAAGTGAGACAGCCAAAATGTTGGACAATCCGTAGCAAGAATTGGAATACCATTTTGATATTCTTTGTGCTACCAAGGGTGTTTACATTGAAATCTACGGACGTAACTAGTTTTATTAAAAACTGTTTTAAAGCCTTTATTATTATCGAAGCAACCATACGCCGAATTATACCATTTTTTTTACATTTTTTTCATAATCAGGATAAAACTTTGCCACCACTTTGTATGACATTGCGTGTGTAAATATATTTATAAAAATATTTGTATTATACTTTACGAAGCTTATCTACATTTCTGAGCAGTCATTCCTTTGCATTCCATCATCTTATTAAAGACTCCATAAATTAGGAGGATGTTTTTGAATGTTACAATATAGCATTGCATACCTTACGCATAATTTGAAGCAAAATCTCGGAATTTTTAAGCTAATATAGACTGTAAATGGTATGAAATATGCAGTCTTTTGAACAAGTGTCACGCTATTATTTATTTATGCAAAATTAGTAAAGGTTGTGCATTTGACTGTTGAATGACGAGGTCTGTTGGTAAACAATGTGGTCATTTACGTGCTAAGTTGGCGCATACATTAAGTGAAAATGCTTCAAGTCACGCAAGATTATCATTATCCTTTAAAAAAGGTTCTATTCTTCATTCAGTGATTTATTAAATGGCCCAATTTGTGTCAAACATTCGCACAGATAGATTCATTAAGTTTTCTCCCTGGAGGACATGTACTATTATTTCAGAAACAGAAAGAATAACGAGACATGGAAAATTACGGGAGAAAAAATTAGAATAGAAACAACTCATTTTTATTAGCAAAAATCTTGTTTTCTGCGTAATGAAATTTTGGTAGCATTAATTCTCAAAATAAAATTATTATCAACACTTTTTTTTCACAATAATTTTATCAGCTATTTACTTTCGACTAGGATGTTCAACTAACTCTTAAAGAACAGTTCAATAGAAAAATAGATTCTATTAGTAAACCAGAGGAGATAAGTAGATTCCTTTTTGTCAGAGAAATAATGAAAATAAAATATTATCCATCTCCTTAATTGTCACCTCTAATTTAGCAAGAGTAGGGCTAAAAGATTAAAGAAGAATGCAATGGATGAGGTCTTATTTAAGAGATGTTATAAGCATACGTTCAAAATCAATCGAAGATAGGGATTGGAAACAGATCCCATAGATAATCTGCCTAACTTGAATTATCCTTCTGTCTTCACTAGCAAGGGGAATCAAAAGCGGTTAGTCAATCTCGACTAAAGCATACGGAAAAACTGAAAAATCAGGACGGTGCGAAAACATTGGCGGTAACTTCGGCTGAGTTCTACGGATCACCGATCATGGCACAACGCTTCCCGAAGTTGCAGGTAGAAGGCGAGCCATAAGAATGGGGGAATTTCAGCTCCAATAATTTCTAATCACTGTTTGAGTTGAATGAACCCTCTACGGGCTGGGCAAAGACGTTCTCCTTCCGTATAATTTATCTTATGCTAAAATCAAAATTATTTTAGCTATCATTCCCACAAGGTAATATAGTTAGAATAATATATATATATATATATATATATATATATATATATATATATAT
>JAPMOR010016510.1:565449-578655 GCA_026543865.1 Argiope aurantia | reverse complement strand
GTATAAAGAGAAGGTATTTTTATATAACATAATGTAACATACAGGTATTGTACATAAACACATTTTTGGAGTAATGCCTGCATGTCTGTTAATAGGATAATTCAAAAGCACTTAGATTTAGATAGATGAAATCTGGACATGTCATTTTCAATAAATTCGTAAATCTCTGCTAAATTTCTAGTGAACTCCATTCATAGAAAGTTTTTCTGGCTGTCTTTCTGAATGCAATAATAATAATAATAATAATAATAATAACAGCAAGACGCAAAAAGCTGGAACGATAAAATTCAATGGAGTGTTTTTAAATCTAAAGGGTAGATCCGTTACGAATTTACAATTAAATGTGTCATTGAGTTCACCGTCTGTACGCCGGAATACTATAGATTACCTAAACACTTTATAGAATGTCGGCTTGGTGTTTTCAAGAAATATATGAGATATGAGACTTATTATATGCTTTCTCTAGACATTGTGTTTAATACCTAGGTATTATATAGAATAACAAAGGCTGTTTAGGAAAATCTTTTATGAGTTTGTTCTAATTCGATTGCTTCATAAATTAGGATTGAATAGTTATTGCAATAACAATAATATGTTTCCTAAGATGCAATATTGAATTTTGTTTAAAACATATTACTTTATTTCTGATATTTTTCAAGCTAATTTCAAACAAATACCCCTCAGATGATACTTCTTTTTTTACACACTTTATCTTCAGGACATATCAATTATTTGATTACTTTTATTCTGTTTTAATTATTCAATAAGGAAATCTTAATTAGGTAGTGAATTTGAGGAAGATTAATTTTTATAATTTCAGTTTAATTATGGTAATAAATTTTGAAATACTAAAAGGTAGACAATAATATATTTAATTTTTTTTCCTAAAAGTGTTATTTTTATTATTTAATTAAAATATAGAAAACAATTTTTTTTTGTAATTCTATAAGATCAAATGAAAAATAGTGAAACCTCGAAATATTGTAAACAATTAAGTAATGAAATTAGATCCCAAGGATTATTAAAACGAAAATTGTTAAGCATTTGATAATAATTAAAAACCTGTAATATATGTAATTAATATTTCAAATTACCAAAAATATTTATTTCACCGATTTATGTCTATCCCTTATTTACTTTTACCTCAAGGGCACTATTAAAAAAATTATATTTAAACTGACTAATGAAAGTGTGTCTTTTTTATGTTAGTTATTTACAAAATGTGATTCGATTTCATTTGAAAACACAAGATTAGAGTATATTATTTAATTCATTTTCATTTACTTCTATCTGAGTTTTTTCATTTCTAATTCATTTAATTCATTTGTTATGTTTCATTAAATTAATTCAGTAAATATATTTAGAAAAAAACAACGATGGTTTTTTCCCAATTATTATTAACAATTGTTTTGTGATCTTTTTATCTATTGCTCAAAGTAACAATTTATAAGAGAATTTTTTTAATATCGGTTTTATATGCCATTATTTAATAATTGAGATATTTCGCAAAACCACTTTTAGACAAGTATTGATCCAATGGTTTTTTTCCATGAAAAGAGCACTGACTTCAGTCGAAGTCATAAGATTCGAATTTGCAGTTAAACTTTCTTTTATTTGTTCGTCATCATCACTTTTCGCTCCAATGTGATCGAGAGCGGCATTGTAGAAGAATTTCGAGATATTTCATCGTTTCTCTCTCTCTATTTTTCTTTAAAAAATCCTTTTTCTCGATTTCCCACCCTACGGGCATCGTTTTGAAAAATGTTGGAAATATCCCTCCGTTAACCATCTTGTATTTTTACCCCCTTCTCATCTTGCTCTTTTTAAACGAATATAACTATACTCGTTGCTATGGTAACCCACTCACGTGACGTAGCCGTGGAAACGAGACCACTTCTTGACCCCTTAGGAAAAGAAGTTATCATGCAAAAAAAGAAGGAAAAAAAAAAAAAGAAAAAAGGAAGCGTATTCTAAAATTGACGCATTTTTTAAATGTGATTTTTTTTTCGCGTTTTCCGTTTTACATTGAAATGTTCACTATCTCTCCTGGGCTATGTTTACAGTCAGGTATTCGGTTTGGGTAAGGAAGGAAAAAATAAATCAAAATAAAATTAAAGGAAAATATTTTGATGCACCTACAACACAAACGTTTCATCTTTCTGAGGAAAGAGGGTTTTTTTCCCTCGAGGAAGAAGTAAAAGAGGGAGAAACGATTCTAAGATTTTGAGAGGGGAGGGAAGGATGAAAGAGAAAATCATCGTAAAAAAATTCCTCACCAGTTAAAGATCGAAGATGCTATTGTCAGCGCCTATTTATTTTTTGGAATATTTTTAGTGTTCTGGTCGCGTTCACGCAAAAATGGAGAATAGACGGAAATAAAAGAGAACCGTGATTGTAAAGACGCGCACCCGTTGTACAAACGGCAAAATAACAGCAAAAAAAAGTTTGAAGGAAAAAAACCGTAGTTTTATTTATTTATTTATTATTATTATTATTATTATTTTTACTAAACATTGAAACGAGATTTGGTTAAGAAATAAGATAAAATTTTAGTTTGAGCTTTGATTTTTTTCCCAAATTTCTGTATTTGTCACTCATATAGTTGCTACAACGGGTCAAATGGAAAGAAGCATATTTCTTTTTATCCAATGAAAATTCAATCAAAATAAGAAAAATATAAGCAAACCTTTAGTAGATAAACGCATTCTCATTCTTGATATCAGGATTTTAGCTTAATAGTAAAGAGTGTGCTTTAAGTTTTAAATAATTCTGATTCAAAATGGAGTTATTTAAAACTAACTAGATAAATTTAAATTCAGTTTGTTCTCAATAATTTTATGTACTTTTTAGTATAAAATTTCTTTTTAAGTCTTCTGTCTCTTATCAATGGAATGTCTGTAAATTCTGATATTAATTTTAACATCAAATTTAAGTTTTTATCAAAAAAAAAATACCAAAGTCCTTCTTCTTTTGTAATTTCTCTTACATGAAATAGGGATGCATGAATTATAGGAAATGGAATAAGATTACATGAAAAATATTATAATCATTGAAGAATTCAATCTCGAATCATTTAAAGAATCTCTAACTTTTTGGATTCTCTTGAATTCGGAAAAAAAAAACCATTTTTAGAATTATGTCTTTTTCTGTCTTTGAATACGATAACTCAAAAACGTCCATTAACTAGATATCAAACTAGAGAGCCGAAATTTATTATCTGATCTTCTCGTCATATTTATAGATTTCGAATTCGGCACCATGAATTTGCACGATATTTGTCTTTATGTCTGTTCTGTGTTTTTGTATGCATTATGGGACAAATAACCTTGGGGTACGGGGACTTTTACATTAAATCGGCTGGTCAATAAATTTTTTTTGAACAAATGGACATGTTAACTGAAAAACCCAAAGAATGACATAGATGGAATTGGACAAAAGGTTTTATTATAGGAAATTGTTTCCCAAATGTCAGTACCCAATTTTGGATCAATTACTTAAATGTGTGTCAATCAATCAATTTGTATGTATATAAAATAGATAACTGAAAGATAAACCAAGATGACTGAATAAGCGCTTCCTTGTTGTTCAAAATTGTAGAGCTTTGTCAAAAGTTTGAACACATCTTGAACCTTGTCAGTCAGTGGGAAGAGGCATGCTCAATTCTCTTTATAAGATACGATGAACAAAACAAAAACGTCATCTTGAAATTGTGTACGAGAAAATCAAGAGGAGAATCGCCCCATTGATTTATAAATACTGTTTGCAGTTGTTCATACATTATTTGCTTGTTCTCTACATTTAAATGTAATTACTGTTAAATATAACCTAGAACTAGGCATGGTTCGAAAAGACGGTATTGTAAACTGAAATAATCATTTATCTGCTTATAATACAAACGGTTCTAATATAGATCCAAAACAGGTAATGCTCGGCAGGAAACATAATAGAAGAAAATTATCCTTTATCTGCATTTAGCGTAACCACTGTTAAATATAACTCCAAGCTATTCTTGTTACCATATACTGTTCAAGAAGAAGATATTGTAGAAGAAAATTTCTATTTCTCCATTTAATACAAAGAGTGTTAAATATAACTTGAAACTAGGCATTATTAGAAATGGGGGTAGGGAGAATGTTGCTCCTTTGACAAATTGTATCTTCAATCATTTCTCTCTCAGTCAAGTTATGTAAAATGTGTAATTGTACCATGTTGCACCTTTGACCACCGATATGTATTATTTCTTTGACCAAGTCATTTCTAATTAAGAGCAAACTAGGGCCACTCTTTATCCAAGACCATTTTCTCAGATTGTGATAAAATGGTAATTTGTGAGCGCCATCTCTATTGGTTTTATAGTTATATGGCTTATCTCTAGAGATAGGATCATATAGTTTATCCATTCCAATCTTAAAAGCCACGGTAATAGTTTTGGGAGCTCGAAGTAAATTTTCTCTTAGCATTAATGTTTATTGTAATTTCTCTGGGTTTTTTTCCATGTTTTCTGGTAATTTTTCATCTACTTAATGCCTATTATCCTTGCTCTGAATGTATCTTTTGAATTTGACAATGCTCTCTGCGAAAATTGGTACTGATGTTGCAGTGATGTTTTCTGGTTACCATTTTAGATTTTCTTGAATATCTTTAGAACTCCCCAGTTTTCACACTATACGCTTATATCAAATTACAGAATATAAAATTCCTTACATTTTCAAACTTTTATTTTTTCTCAAGTTTTAATATTTTTGCAAATATGGGTTCTAAACTCTATCTTCGTTTTCAGTAATTTACGACCTCCTAGATCATCAAATCAGTATGCTAACTACATGAAAAGAAAAACTTTTAAGAACGTGCTTTTACTTAAAAGAAATTTCATAGTTGAAGCACCATTTGTTATTTTTTTATTAATTTTTTACAGTTTCCAACAGTTCTCGGACTCCCTATATTTTTGCGATTTTCACCCCCTAAACGTCGTTTGGGACCCCATGTTGTATGGTGATTCTTTATCCTCTTGATTTCTACTATCACCCCTATGAATTTGTCGGTCAAATTCGGCCACACCATGAATATATATATAAAATGAAATACTTGCATTACAAAGAAAGTTCTGAAATGTAGTTATGGGAATACCAATAATGGTTAGAAATGTGTAAACATTATCATTATTTCATTTATGTATGACTGGATATCGCAGTTTTTCAAAACAATGACAAATGGTGATTCACATACAAAAACCCAGAATTCCTGAGGAATTCTGATTTTCAAAAAGAAGTATTGACCTGAGCCCTATTGAACATTTGTGCTGCATTTTGAAAACACTTCGATCAGACAATTCAGACTTTCATGAATTATGACAAAATTATTTCAAGCTAGAATTGGCTCATGACTTAATAAAGAAATAAGAGCTACGAGTTGGATCAATGTATTATGTTATGGTTACATCATTATTTCATTACATATAATTGGATATTGCATTTTTTCAAAACAAAATATTTTTGCAAACAAACATTTCAAAATATATTTTGACAATAAAGCATAATAATTGTATTATATTTCCTGATATCATTTCCTGGTATTTTTAATTGTTTTTACTTGAAAAGAAGTACATAATCAGAAAAAACTAGCCATGTCTGTAGCTCACATGAAAGACTTACTTTATATCGAAGAATGCGAATCTGATTTCGTATGCGTAAGTATTATTTTGTAGTAATCAAGCATTGAGAAAAAACAAGAGTCTACAGTTGTTCTGTTTTGAAAGAGCAGATGTAGAAATTTTGTTGAAGTTTTATTAAACAATATTTCAGAAATTTGAAAATATCCTTTAAAAAGGGTAATAATTTATATCATTTATACAAATCAAAAGGTCAGAGAAATATTTATTTTTCGCAAGGAAATATGGTTAAAGATTGTGCAATGGTTTGCACTCAGTTCTTATGTTTAGAATATTTACATTTAGGTAATATTCTTTTCAAATTCAGATTTAGAATCCCTGCTTTTCACATGTTTCATGATGCACTTTGCTGGAAGAGACTCAGAATAATGTTTCATGATGCATTTTGCTGGAAGAGACTCAGAATAATGTTTCGTGATGCATTTTGCTGGAAGAGACTCAGAATAATGTTTGCTTAGTTTCGAATAATTTATATAATGTATAATCATTTTCAAAGAAAAGAATGAAATTATTTTTCCCGGACCAAACTATTTTTTTTCTTTTTGTCTTTTTTCTCAAAAGAACTTATTAATTTTTAAGAACTTAATATATTTTTAATATTCAGATTTAATAATAGTCTCTCATAATATATCATCTAGCATTGACATCTATATCCTTTCTTTAATATGGCATATAGCATTGAGCTAGATGTCTTTTTTAATATTGTATCTTTCATTGAGGCCGATATCGATTGATTTTATATAGATTTCAATTCAAGATTCCATTTTGACTATCGTCTGCTGTTGTCGTTGATTGCCAAAATATGAATAATCATTTCTTAAAATTCAGAAGCTTAAATTAACTTATTCAATTTTATAATTCGACCCAAAAATTATTCATAAACCATAAAAGCCTCCTGTATTCAATGGATTTTTAATTGAATCAGTAGGATGGCAGATTCCTTAAAAGAACGTCTCATCTAATTAGTTCATACAAAGCAAAGCAGTTAAGAGGACAAAACAATTTAATCCGAGTTTGAGTCAAATAAATTTATCAATGTACATTACTGTAATGCACATTCTTATGAATGTACATTAGTGGCCGATGGAAAAGCACCACAATAGTCTTTGTTTCCGTAAATTTGGCGTTTTGAATGTAAGTCGTACAAAATAAGTTTTTGAAACAATAGAAGTTTGGCCGTTTTACAATAGAAATTCATGATTAGAACATAATTTTATTATTGCTTCATCTTTTAAGCGATTGCGTTGACTTCGTATATAAAATATAAAAATCTCTATGGTGGCGAATTTTATCGGTCACCAATCTGACTTATCAATAATTATGTAAAATAAAGATAACTTATCATGCAAAATTAAATTGTTTAAAAGCAGACGCCAAGTAAGCCTGATGATATGATTACATAAGAAAAATCATGCTTCAAAATGAATGAGAATAAATTCAACTTGTCGTAATCATGATACAATATCTTTCAAATGACATTCTAGCAAAATAATAAGTTTTTTTTTTATTTCTAGATATTCAGTAAAACCCTTCAGATTTTTAAATATAAAGAAACATCATAAAGTAGCAACATTTATGTCTTTATTACAGAACTTAAGGTTATTGTCCTTTTAAGAAAAAATATTTTTCTAAAAGAATAGCGAACATTTTATTTATCTTTTGTGAGAAGTCCATAAAATCAAACGAAGAACACTCGGCTATTAAAAATTTTTCTTGATATTTTTATGCTATGTTAAAGCACATCCTTCAAAATCCTCCGGACATCGTTCTCATCAATCCTTAGCCTGCAAACTAACAAAAATAAACAAAAAAGACAGAAAGCAACATGCAGCTGAAGTTCTGATTGCCTTCGTTGTGTATACCAACCTCCAGTATCACATAACAACATGCTTTTCAGCTGGCTGTTTTTATTTTCCCAACTCTTCATTTCTTTTTATTTGACTAGTTTTTTCTTTTCTTTTTTCTTTTTTAGTCCTTGCGTGTTCAGCAACATTCCTTTTTCCTTTCAAATATCACATAACATGATATTCGTTGGTAATTTAACAAGTAAGCAATCACCAGTTGAGCTGACTTCTTTTGGGTTTTTCCCCCCTTGATTTCTTTTTTTTTTCTTCCTTCTTTCTTTTCTTTCTAATATCTGATTCTTAGCTTGTTAAAGATACCTCTACTTTTAGACTCGGGCTAGGGAAGCTACTTACGCTAGCTTAGTGGTATCCATCAATTCAAGAATATGATTGTTACTTCATTAAAAAAAAATAAGATATATAACAATCTATTTATTTGTATTGTTCCGAGTTTTGTATTTGTAATATTTATTGTATTGAGAGCAATAAGACCATAATAGAAATATATATTTATATTATTTTTTAGATTTTGTGGAAAATTTGCTATCTACTTTATGATTTATTGTTTGCTAGTCATTTTGTGTTTTCTGTTTCTGAATATTGGTTACTGCTGGAATAGGTTCTGATGATATATTAACAGAACAATGCAACAAAGATTGCGACATTTTATATATGTTATTGTTTATCTAAAGTAGATTTGCGCTTAATTTCACTTTCAAAGAGCTGACCATATTGACCCGTTAGCTACCACGATCTCCATTTGGGGATTTTGGAATTTTACGTACAACATCGGCATCAGAAATATATTTGATAAACTTGACAGTTGAAATTCATTCTCTGTATATCAACTGTGAGTTGAACGGAACTATAAGTTGAAGTCAACTGTAAGTTGAACGGAACAGAATTGCCAAAATATGAAGCATTATATTTTTACATGGAGTTTTATATAATAATGAAATACCGTACATAAATATATAATTTAGAAGTTATAGTAACGAAAGGTTACTTACTCAGTCTTTTGTTTCTTATTGAATTGATTTTATTGAAACTTTTATAACGATATTCTTTTATAAAAATACCACATATTTTCAAAATAAAACATAATTTGAATATAATTATACTGTTACACAATTTTTTGTGCATATATATCATTTATCGGGCCAAAACTTTAAAAAAAATTTGGCATTTAAGGGTTTAATGTAAGAAGAAATGGTTTTTTCAATGCTTCCTAGCTAATGTGTTTAATGGTTGTATGCTGTTTTATTTTCAAAGGTATAAATAACAATTTAGTACAAAATAATACGGTAAATTCAAGGTAAAAATTTTTTAAGTGTCTTTTATCTCTCCAAATTATATTTGCGCCAATTTAGCTATCAAATAATTCATCACAGTAATAACAGGCAGAAATCGCTTTTTAGTATTCCATAGTTTTTGTATTTCATTGTTTTCTGCTACTGTATTTGGAAAGCAATGCGAATATAGCACGAAAAAAAAGCTAAAACAACAGTATTTTTAAATTTATCCTAAATAGAGCTACGCCTAATTTACCTATCCAATAAATAATCATAATTATAACGAGTTGAAATCGTTTTTCATTGTTGATAATTTTCCTGTTTCATTACTGACTACAACTGTTTTTGTAAATTAATGCGGAACAATATATTACATAAAAAATAACCAAGACAAAAATATTTTAAGTATATTAAAGTTATTTATAGTTTTTTATTATTTAACCTAATTAGAGTTGCAGTTAATTCAGTAATCAAGTAACTAATATTAGCAATGCCGAGAAAAAAAAACTGTTTTTGAAAGTCTTTTTAATTTTCTATTAATTTTGTGAGCTTCAGTTATTCGATTTTATTTCCCTTTATCTAATATTTATAAAGAAATGCAAACCACCATTTCTATGTTCTACAGATGAAATCCAGTTAGTGTATTATCTTTTAGAATCCGAACATGAAGATTATTGATTTGTATCACATAATAAAAAATTTTCTCACCCTAATTCTGTATTAATTACTGCTCTTTCCAGTATCCTGAAACTACCACTTTTCGATTATTCTACCTCGCTAAGGAGTGAGACGCGGAAGTATGAGGGCATTTCCGGAAGATTTCTTTCTTTGACTTTGCTTTCAGCCTCATTATGTACTTTAGGTCCAATTTTTTTCCACGTGTAAGTGACTGTTGTGCTTTTTCTGACAGTACCATTTTATTTTAATTCAAAATTGCGCATTAGTTACTTCCATTGCTAATTCAAGAGGCAAAAACGCTTTCAGAAGTGGCACGTGGAATATTATATATAATATCATTAAATATGACTGAGATTATATGTGATTGTTGATCTCAAAATGTTATCAAAAATTCAATAGCAATTTTTAAAAATTTGTAACACGAAAAAAACAATATTATTTTGCAACAAAAAGTCGATTACCATATTTTAAGAACATAAATCTTCCATTCATTTCTTTTTATAATTTAACGTTTTGGCCCCTTACAGTAAATAAAAATTGCTCTAAAGTATCTTTTTGCTAATCAGTACCCTTTTCTAGCAATATACAAGTTATCCACAATATACGAATGATCCGAGTTCCTTTTACTCTTAAAAGAAAACATCTCCTTTCATCTTTCCTCTCACTCTCATTTTGACTAAACAAAAGCATCCTGAAGTAAAAGTGCGGAGGGTTTTAGAATCCGAAAATAAATAGTAGCATATTTCAGTATCAATATAAACAAAAATATAACTGCAAAAACTCACACATTAGAACTATTCTTTGGTTTTTATCCGTATTTCCGTGTCTTGACTCTCCAATGAAAAATTTTCACTTTTGTAAAATTTTACTAAATTTTGAAATTTTAGGCAATTTAAAACAGAACCCCTTTTATGTTAATTATAACCATTTTCAAAACTTTTCTCTACCAAAAATTGCCATTAAATATTCTATGGCATTTAGTATTTTTGAATTTTTGCTAAAAATAGAATGAAAAATACATGTGAAACAGAAATATATAAAATAAAAGTCAAAAGTGTTTTGTAAATTGAAGCGATAGTGTTTTTGATCCAAAACCTTTTGGTTTAGAAGTCTGTGAAATGATCTGTTCAAATACTGGCAGATGACTTAAGAATTATATTACTTTGTTCTTGAACTAAGAAATAAGCTGTATTGCTTAGTTAAATCCTTAAATATTATGTTTCCTTAAACCGTTCCTTAAATATTATGTTTTGACTAATTACAAAACATGTAAGTTTCGATTTTTTTCGCATTACAAAACATTAAAACAATTGAAAGTTATTTTTCACTGAACGAATTGCTTGTTCTTCGGTTCAGAAGGTGCAATACATTGCGTAAATTATTATTCCAAAAATATACATTAGATTTTAATTTGCAATGTATTTTTTTAATTCTGTCAAAATTTATAATTTGAGAAAATAGCATTTAAAAATGTAAAATAGATCTAAAATATGTATGATGCAATTATAAAAATCAATATAACTTCCGCAAGAAAACGCCTTTATGAAGAGGACTTTCAAGAATAAAAGAATATTGAATAATAAATATATGACATTTTCACCGAAAATCGAGGATATTTTAATGTAGTCACCTATCATAATAATTACTTTTTTAACTTTTGATCCTTTTGTAAGATGTTAAACATGCTAAAATACTGAAGACACTTGGAATAAAATACGTATTTTAAGGGAACAATAAATCACAGAGAAATGAAAAAAATAATAACATAAGAGGTACAATATAATGCTAAAATATGAAACAGAACTGTCAAAGTTTGAGGAGATTTTAAGGAATAAAACAGTTTGAAAGATGAATCTCAGTAAAAATGTTTTTAAAAAACACAAAAATGTTGTGTGAAATTGTATACATAATAATAACTTTTTTAAAAAAATGCTCCGTTTCAGATTCTTTCTTCCTCGTGTAAGAAAAATATCTTTCTCTGAAAAAGTGGTAACCTTTTCTCCGCTTCAGAGATACGCAATATGTGCAATTTGAATCTTTTAAAACTTTCAAATCTCCTTATAAAATTCTCATCATAGAAAAAAAAATATTGGAATTTTTATTTGCGGAAAAACTGTGAAGCTTAAATTTCATCGTTCCAAAGTAGAAGTGGCAACTTCCATCAACCATTTTTATTCAAATCTCAAACGGTTTATTCGTTTTTCATTCAGTTTAGTTTTTCCAGTTACTCTGCTCTAGCACCGAAATGTTTCTTTCAGTACCTTAACAAGGGGAAGAAGGAAGTGGAGACGAAGGAAAAAGAGCTGAAAAATATTTCTGAGTCAACAGTTTCGCATTTACTATGAAAAAAAAATCAATCATCTTTTGTCTACCTTATTCACGGAAGTCCAAAAGAGAAATTTTTAAGTGGAGTTGGGAACTTATCCATCTGAAACATCGGCTCAGTATACCATTATTTCTCCCATTTTCTCTGTTCTTTACCAAAAGGCTTCCTTTTCTACCTTAGCAAAAGGGTAGAAGAAGTGGAGAAACTCTTCTCTCCAATTTTGTGTCAACATTTTTGTATTTAACACGGAAAAATACAATCGGCGTCTTTGGTTTTGAATACTGAACGTTGCAAGTACTTCAGTGTTTGTTAAGCACTTAATAAATGCTATACAATTGCTGTCAAGGTTTATGATGAGCTATAATGAAACTTTTTTGTGTCCATATTTCAATTGAATGATTGGTTCGAATATTTTCAACTTGATAATCATTTCCGTTCTACACAACGCTGGCATAGTGAAGTTATGGAATCGCCTATATCCACCAGGTAATCGGGAACCAACTACAATGATACAAGCTTTTTATTTCCTATCTGGGATGTCCTCTGATTGGCTCACTGGGAAGTATGATTATCACTTTCACTTTGATCATAATGATCTCTATTAAGTGTATTAATCACCCATAATTTCATAAATTAATTAGCTATCTCATACAATTTTGATGTTTCACAAAACCACATTATCATAACAATACTAAAACACTTCTTTTGAAATTGTCTTGGAGTTATACCTAATAAAATGGTAAATAAACTAACTAAGGATTAAGAAATATAAAATGCCTTCTAAGTAAATAATTGAATTTACATGTCTTATGGAAGCAATGGTAATACTTCTTCACGTCAAGTAATTGAAATTAATCTAAACCTAATAAAACGTTAATGCATAGTTTCAATATTTGTATGACCCCATAAGGGCATTCCTGAACCGGAATTCACATATAAAGCTAAATTATAATTTACAGCGTTTCATAACACAATGGTTTTAATCATAGAATATTACAATTCCTTTTAGCTTAATGTGAAACATATGAATTAATGGGTCCGAAAAATATTGTTTCCGAAATGTTTTCATCATTATATTTATTCATTCAAATAACATAAAATGTGATTTTTAAATTATTTAAATCCCTGCCTTACTCGGCAGTATATGACTATCTGTAATAGTTTATAAATCAGCTATTTGGCTATGATTAGAGTAAACACCCACTGTAATTCACGCTAATTCAAAAAGAAGCTTTTAAATGGAATTGTGAACTTACCCATCTTCAACCTCAGTTCCAAATACAACTGAGTTTTCATCTGGTTTTTCTATTGTTCTTCAGGATGTTTTTTTCTTCACAATTTCAAAAAGAGGGTGTTGTGTTGGGATGGGAGGCAGCATCTAATTCGTATCACTCACTC
>JAPMOR010016510.1:531849-565439 GCA_026543865.1 Argiope aurantia | reverse complement strand
ACACACACACACACACACACACACACACACACACACACACACACACATAAACTTCAAATAAATAAAAAATGGTCTATATATATAGGGAGAGACTATATTTTATTTTGAATACATTTTACTCACACAAATTTGGTAAAAGGAAAGTACTTTTAAAATAGAATTATGAACTTATCCATTGGTAGCATCCTCTCGAAATATCTTTACTCATAAATACATTTTCAAAAATGGTACAAAGGGATGCGAATAGATGACTCCAGAGATGACCAGATAGGTGGAGGAAATTGGACAAGATTGCAGGCAGGCTAATCCCAAGAGCTCTCTCCCCCTTCTAGCAAAGAATGCTATTGGGATAAAGCAAGCCCCTTACTTTGCACGACATCCCCCTTTTTCTTCAGTGCCCACCCAATTCTGATATGAAAGGACAATGCTCTTATTGGATCACAGATGGTGACAGACCCCACCAAGACGAACTATCCTCCGGACCTGTCAACAAAGTCCTAGAGAAGTCTAACGCTTTGTGTCTCTTCGGGCAGTTGCCGGGTCACTAAGAAAAAAAATTCTATTGAGGTCGACTTTCTTCGTCTCTTTGTTCCTCCTTTCTCATTGCGAAATCTTTCCCTCCCCCACCGCCTAAGTCTTTTGCCTGTGAATTTCTCCTTCTTTTTGGTTTTTTTTTCTTGGATAGATCTATCCTCCTTCAGCAGTTTCCCTCGGAAAGATCCTCCTTCAGGAGATGGTATACTATAAGATCGTTTTCCTTGTTTTCACCTGAGAGAGTGGATAAACAAAGGTTGGGAAGATTCCAGTGCAAGATACCATATTACTTCCCTTTGTCATATTTTGAAGACGGTTTTTGAAAATAAATAAACACAGAAAATAAAAGAGAATATCTTGACACATACAACCACGTGTATATAGATATAAAGAAATCGGGACGAAATTGAGGCACGGGGAAAGAAAGCCAAGGAAAAAGAAAAGAGAGCCAGAGAATATCTCGAATATATAAATTGAATTTTCTAGGAGACATTTTTGTTTGATGTTCTCATGCTGTTTCTTTCACTAGTTTTTTTTAAGAAAATAAAAAGCACAGGAAGGAATAGAAGAATCATTTCAAGTTTGCTGATACGCGATGAATGCCATTTTTGAAGTATTAATTCGAAATATTGTAGCCTAAACATACTTTATTTATGATTATTACGTAGAAATTTCTCAGGAAGAGCAAGATGGTGCACAGTGCTTTGCAAATATTTATTCTACGGTTATATTTGCATCTCAAAATTGACTACAATGCTTGGAAAATATTTATTCAGTTGTTACCCTTTTATTCATAATATAACAAATGCAATAATTATATTAAACAAATGCAAAATAAATGTAATTAAAAAATTTTTGTAAAACATTTTTTATTGAAAGCAAAACTATAAAATTTTAAAATAAAAGTAATTATTTCTTATTTTTACTCACATCATCACAAAAAATTCGAGCTCGTGATTTTGACTAATTTTCATATTTAAGACCACACTGAGTTCGAAAAATAGATTTTTGGTATTATATCTGTCTGTGAACGTAATAACTCAAAAACATTTGGATGGATGAAATTCGGTATCTGGATTTCTATCAAATTTTCAATGAATTCCATTAGCAAAAAGTCTGTCTGTGTGGTTCTTCGAGTACAAATGAACTCGATATCTACAAAATATAAAGAGCTAAATAAATCAAATTTAGCACATAGGTTTAGCATCTAAAATGTCGATTCTTATCATATTTTCAACTAAATATGTCAAACTGTTGACCGTATGTCATTTTGAATGAATGTAAACGCAATAATTCATGAACACAATTATGACTTAAGTCAATGAAATTTGATATGGTTCTTCTAATTGCAACTATAGTTCCGTGTCCAATATTGGTTACAATTCGTTGGATAAAGATGTCCATAATACATATTCTCATGATAAAGTTCAGTAAAAATGTAGCCAATGATCTTTATTTTGTAACTTTTGTTCCTCAATGCCACACAAGGCCTTTGCTGCCTTAAAGAAGGGGAGAAGGATTAGACTTTATTGAAGAATAGGCGAAGCAGTTACGCTGAGACTACTTCCTCTGGTTTATTCTTGAAATATATGTCTCGCAAATTCCCTATCAAGTTGTGATATACGTACGAAATCAAAAGTACATAGGTTAAGATCGTTAAATAAATTAACTGCTTAGCGATATTCTAAAAATATTAAGAAAGTACATTGCTGTCCAGAAATATCAAGTTTGCAAAATTTCAAACTTTATTTTATCATATCTTTATAATTAAATATCAGTTGCCATACGTAATCTTTAGAAATATGAAATAAGTGAAGTAAAAGAGTTTAATACATCTATAACAAAATAATATGAGCGCAGTAAAGCCTTTCCACTTTGCACTTTAATGGTATGAAATAGAATCTCAATTTTCTAGTCGTTGCAGTCTTTACTTCCGGACCAATCGCTTGCACGAGACTGGATTCTATCACTTACCCGTTGTCTACAGAGCCTGGAGCGTGTTCACTCTCTTGATATAAAATGCCCTCTCGCTGTTACAGAATACAATTTTGAAAATGCTGTAAAAATATAGTTATCATCTTAATCATGAGATCATAACTCAATATTGGGAGAACCATCTAAACCTCATGAAGCTTCAAAACAAATGTCTAACCTAATCCAGCTGCACTAAACGAAGTTCATTGTTGAAGAGTTACGAAATAATATCTACAAGGATCTGAAAGGCAATTCGTTTTATAAGTATTCTTAAATTTTCGAATAGAGAAACAATGGTGAAAAATGTAACCCCTGCAAACAAAATTTCTATTCTATATCTACAACTTTTTAAAAATCTATTGCGAAAAATTTGAGAAAAAGAATTATCATCAGATGTAGTTCTTCACCAATGCTGCCATTACAGGCGCAATTGTATTCTGATTTCAAAAAGGTGAAAGCATTGTGAGACTTGGCAAGTCACAGAACGTAATAGAAATATAAAATCTCAGAATATATGAATTATTTTTCTAGAATAAAATAGCCTCGAAAACTGAAATTTTTTTATACTTTCAGGCGTATATAAAACTGAAAATTTAAACATTTATTTCTTAGAAAAAGTGCTTTTAATATAAATAAAAAAATAAATGTTTTTCCCAGCAATTTTTCCATGTTTTGCATAATATACTTATATAAAATATACGCAATTTCACAGACAAAAATACTTAAGATAATAATTTCGTTGTGATAGATTCCCAGATATGGCCTGAAGCAAAAGTCAAATTTGGATCTCCTCCTGAAGGTATTGAAGCAATATGCATTGTTTTCCAAACTCTTTGTTAAGAATTTAGAAACTATTTGGCTTAAAAATGAATTGCTTTTTTTAAGGTTGGTGAATATGTTGAAATGTCGGTGTTTGGAGGAAACTTCTGGATATTTTTTTAATAAAATATTCCTAATTTCTGAATAGTTTTCTTTATAAATATTTTTGCATTTTGTTTCTAAGTTCATTCTTTGGGAATTTGCATTATTTTTTTATGATTTACTTGATTCTAATGCTTTATTATCTCTTAAAATGCTATTTCCTACTATTTTAAATTTTGATAAGATATTCTTACGAAAATTCTCATTAAATAAAATTTAGCGTATGTATTTCGTTGACATTTGATACGATAATTTTTCATTATGTTTTTTAATTCCTGAACTACAGATTAAATGATCTGTTGATTTGCATTTGCTTTCATGCTTCATAATATAAAAATAAGAATAGAAATACAGCTGATTTCGCAATTCAGGAGCTATATAATAGGTAGAATACAGCTGATACGATATATACAAATATTGTAATTGATATATTTGTGTTTCATAAACATTTTTACTACTATTTTATGCAAAAACTCAAAAATAGAAATAGTTTATAAAATTTTTTTAAAAAAGAGATCATTCCGAGCGTATTCATATATCTTAACCTTGAATTAATGGTTCCGGAGTCATATGTTTAACCCTATTACTGTTCAAGAATGATGAAAATCAATTCTTAAGGAATTAAAGTCATTATAAAAACATAATCAAAAACTTAACAATTTAACAAAATCTTTATACGTTGCAAAATGAAAGAAAGCAAAATACTCTTTCAAATATTGACTTTTGAAATTTTACTAATAGCATACGATTACTTTCAGTCCTTTTTTGTATAGCCATATGTAAGTAGGATGTTCGAAAAAGCAAGAAAAGGTCAAATTAAAAGCATTAAATTTAGTAAATTTGGTAAACTTTTAATATTTTCCTTTTCTTTCCAATTCTGACTCGTAGCAGTTTAAGTCACTTTTCTGAATTATATGCCCAAAATGAAAGTAAAAATCTAATACCTCCAAATTTGTCCAGCTTACCCATTTATGATCATAATTTTATTTTTGATAAATATCCTTTTTAAGGAAGGGAAGGTCCAATGGTTCAAGAAAAACAGAATAACGAAAAAATAAAGGAGAATAAGTGATAATCCTAACAGAAAAAATACGAAAGTAAGTGATAATCCTGACGAAAAAAATAAGGAGAGTAAGTGCAAGCAATTGGGCTTATAACCCTACAAGAAACACAAGAGCACAAAAATATTCATTAATACCTTACATAATATTCATACTATTCTTAACAAGGTGAAAACATGTAATAATAGCTATGAAATGTCCCTTGAAGCTCTTGGTTAGTATTAAACGAATCTAAATAATCAGAAAAGAAACTACGATTCTTAAATACTTCCCATTTTTCTATATTTAAGAAAAACTATAAAGCAAACAAATGTAATTCTTTGAGAGATATTTCCTAATAAAGGAAAAACTGTACTAAATTTTTAACAAGGAATGCAAATTATTTATTTAAACTATAATATGCTTCGTAAACCCCATTTGTTTGTATATTATTTCATTTGGATTGTTTCAGAGAAACCGCTAATTGTACCAGAAAAATGAAACATTACAGAACAACAACTCGCAACATTTTAACAATGTGAAAAAGGTTTCTTAGTGATGCTAATTTCTAGATCATGGTGTCGCCCTTTGCAAAATTTCGGTGTTTTGAATAATGCTTTATAAATTGATCGGCTGATTGTAAACTTTAGCAAATATCGATATAAAATATAAAATAATTTAATCTTGCTTTTGATTGCCTAGATAGGGCAATAAATACTGCAGATTATTTGTTAAATTTTGTATCAGGACTGATAACTCAGCTAATATATATATATGCTAATATCAGAAAGTATTATTTGCTTTCATACAGATTTCGATTTGATATCAGCAATTTTTTTCAGGAATATAATTAATGAATACTCCAAACAAAATTCTTTAAGACTAAGACATCCAAAATAATCTTCAAACAAACTAGAGCTCGATATATCAACCAACAAATATTTGTACTAATTTCAGAGAACATATGTTATATACTTTATTATAGATTTCGATTTGATATAAGTAATTAATTTTTAAAGAAAAATAACTAATGAAAACACCACATAAAAATTCATTGTCATGTGAAATAATACCCACAAACTAAGGCCTGTTTAGAGATCGATGCATTTCATCTACATGAATTAAATGCACTATTCACAATGAACTACATCTGAATGACTTAAAATATATAAAATTTGGCAAATAATATGAAAGAACTTTCACCAGTCTTCATTGTCAAATTCTTAATTTATTTGATGGTTCTAATTTTACTAATTCGTGCTAATTCATATGTCCATATTCCTGTTAAAGGTAAAGTATAGCCTATTCTTTTGGTAAAAGCTGCTTTACATACAAGAAAGAAAGCAACCTGCTTTTACATAAAAAACAGGTTGCTTTCTTGAGGACCTTTAAGAGATCACACTTGCATTTTGATCGCAATAAAACCAGGAAAACACAATTAGTCCTACTGGTAGGTATAATTTAATGATAAAGTGCAAAGATATCTGGGTTGAAGCACGCTCCGGGAATGCTGAAACTATATTATAATAATCTCTGCTAATAATTAATCATATAATGATAGCAGATATTAATATTTATAATCTCTGATAATAATTAATGAAAATTCATGTATGCAAGCGACTGTTTGACTTAGAGCTACCAAATTTGTCACTTTGGTGGGTGGGAATGTGTATTTGGAAGAGATGCTTTTGAAATTTTAAAAATTAAGCCATCTATATTTGATAAGCCATAAAACTGAAAGAAATATCATTTTAATTATCATGCAATGCTTTCCTGGATTTTGACAATTTTTGAAAATATCTTTCTTGTATAATTTTTTACAATACAATTCATAGCTGCAATGGAACTGAAACAATTTTCATGAATTCACCATATATTTGATACATTAATTTTCTCCCATTGTTGAAATCTAAAGAAGAATGATTCACTTATTATCTGCACAGTTTGTATGAAAAATTAGAAATTGAAATTACATTACCATAAAAGAAACAAATAATTTGGAATAAGTTATCCAGGCATTAAGGTTTTTGATGCCACGATGATATAATGGGATTTTAATCTCTTAGAAAAGTTCATGTACACGAGAAACAGAACAAGTGTAAGGTTATTAAAATAACACCGCTGTCATAAATGATGTCTGGCTGTCACAAAAACATTTTTTCCTAGGGAATTAATTATTAATAAGCGATTTAATTGAAATTAAACATAATCATTATTGTCAGCAGACCATCTGGTTGCTAAATCAGCTAATATGGAATATTTTAAACAATATCCATCTTAAGGTATTTAAAAATTTTAGTAAATCTTTAAATTATCTAAATAGATTTATTTAAAAGAGCCTCACTCTAAGAAGCCTTTTATATCGTATTTCTCAAAGGAAGGACTAACGATGAAAATTATAATCTCGACATTTTTAAAAATAATGGATGATGCAAAAGGATTTAAATATTTGAATCTGCTGATTTTACTAAGCAAAAAATACTACGAATTACTTCTTTTCTTTAATTTACTTACTGCAAACGATGCATACATTAATTCAATAGCCACTGCACATTAATTTAATAGTTAATAAGCATACTTTAACTTATCGGTCAAAAGGTTAAAAAATGCCAGTTACTTGCGGAAAATTTTTATTAGGATTTTAAAAAATGGTTCTACCAAGAGAAATTTTAATGTCTTTCCTTTTAATTAAGAAGTTTCCATCCTAACAAGCTCACATCCTAACTGTTCGGAAGTAACGAAAATATCTTCCGCTATGGTCGTTACATGATGTCAAAATCACTTAAAGCCTTAATGCTTGCTTTAATCAACCTTTGATGTTGAATCCTCTCAAAATTCCCATTAGGTGAGAGAAAATGAGAATAAAAACTGTATTCATTATTCCATCATTAGCTACCTTATTTTAGTCAACAGTGTAATTACTTTCCTGGAAACTTAATTGCTAGATGAAAATTCCAGAATAAACATAGAATTAAACGCTGCTAATAATAATTTCAGATAATAGCACCATTTCTATTAAGATGCGCCTAAATTGCGTTTCAAGCTAAAAGGGAAGTAGGAAAAGCCATTTAAAGAAACAAGAAACCAGCAGGTTTTTGCATGTTACAGAGATATAAGTAGTTTCTGCAAGATATCGGAATTAAATTAGTTGAAATATTGTATTTCGGCCTCATTTCTGGTGCTTCAAATAATTATGGTATTAAAAATTTCGGAAAGACCCTAAATTAAGTCAAAATTTTTATACTCATATCAATTTGAAAGATGTGTCATTCATTATAGAAATAAGACAAAGTTACCTTTTCACTTTTTCAAACACTTATTTCTGTCTGATGTATATGTCTTTCATTATAGAGCTGAATTAAAATCATTATCATTAATCAATAATTACCTTTTTTACTTATATAGATTATTTTTTCACTTATTCTATTGCTTTCTAAACTTATATATATTAGGCTGGAAGATGCCTTATTCATTAGGACACTGAAGTACAGTCGTAAAGTTTATTATTGACTGTACCATCATTACAAAATTGCCTAAACATTCGAATGCATGATTTTGACTTTTTTCATGGTTCAAGCATCTCTGAGTAAAGAAAAAAGCATTTTTGGCAATTTTGTCTGCCTATATTTGCGAACACGATAGCTTAAAAATGGTATGAACAACACGACTGAAATTTACTATGTAAATGGTATATTTAGAGTGTATATCAATATCTAATTTCAGACGAAATCTTTAAATGCTAGATTGCCTATATATCTTCCCTTTTGTATGACACAAAAATAGCTCATAAACATGTGCGTAGTATAAATACAGCGAGCCAAGTAAATGAAATTTAATATATGACCTTTATGAACAATTTGTAAATCTGTATTTATTTTCTATCCATTTCCATTAAGGAAAGAGATCTAAAATACATATTGTATTCTTATCATTCTACGACAAACTTAGATACAATATGCATTATAATGTGAGAATACAGGATAAATCAGAGGGAAGAAATTCGCTTGTTTTCTAAAAATATTAAAGCCAGGCTTTGAATTTTCTTAAATGAACTTCTCCGTGGCTTGGCAATTGAACTTTTAGTTCGATATCAGATATTAGAGACCAAATACGAGCGTTGATCCGACACTGTGAATGGAAAGTCGCCATCTTGATGCGGAGTAGATGTCTGGAGAAAGGAATACTGTGTCTCGTATTTGGAACGAATCCGGAATCCTACGGTATGATTTACGATGAAAAAAGCAATATCAATAACTGATTCATAGCAGATAGTTTAAATCCCAAAAAACAAAATATTATAATAGTAAAAAAGAAAAAAAGAATCCAATAGACAAAATATTGTAATGACGAAAAAAAAAATCCAAAAAAAAAAGACAAAATATTGTTATAACCAAAAAAATAAATCCGAAAGACAAAATATTATAATGGCCAAGGAAAAAAAAAATCCAAAATCCGAAATATTATAATGGCAAAAAAAAAAAAAGACAAAAGACAAAATATTGTAATGGCAAAAAAAAAAAAAAATCTCTATCGCACACACACGACGATCTCCTTTGATTGCATTATAGCAATCTAATTATTTGTAGAATCTACTGAAATTCATAAGCAGGAGAGCTTTCAAATATAAGATGAGCATTTGAAAAGTATTATCCAATATGCGCTCCTGTGGCAAGGATATTCTCCATATGAAAATATAAACCATTCTTCATAAAAAAATTCAAAAATCTCATTTAATTTAGTATTCCAGGATTTCAATAATTTTTTTGAATACAATGACTTTGTATCTTATACGAAAATATTTTTATATGAGAAAAGAAAATTATGATCTCGAAGTTTTTCTTTTATTTACTGAATTGATTATTTTTATGTATTATCTGTTTCTCTAAAATACAATTTTGATTATTGATCTGAGTACAAAATGTTATTGGATAGAATTGACATCGACCATAAGAAATATGAAAAATATATTTTCTTTATTCAATTTCAATCAGAATTTTCCTTTTCTGTGCTTATCTTATTCGTCCGATCATTAAACGTTTATCGTTATCTTATTCGTTTGATTATTAAACCGAATTTGAAAATAGAATATCAGATAATAATTCTTCAAAAAATATGCTCGAATGGATTTTATATTATTTATTTTTTGCATCAGTGAATTTTAATATTGTTCTAAAGTACAGATGATTTAGAAAACTAAATTAATTTTGATCAGATTCTAAAATTAAATTTCATAATCTTTCGTGGAATTTCTTATTCTTATTCAATATAATGAGATGCATTTGCAAACGTATATTAAAATTGATTTCATAATCTAAAGAAACTTCTTTCAAAACCAATAAAAATCAAAACGATTAATTCATAGAATTTTAGCATTTCGTACGTTATTAAATTTTGTTTATCCAGAAATGTCCATAATTGCAATTAATCATCGGAACCATAACTATTAATATCATTAGACAATTGTAGAATTGGGAACATTTCTTAATAATGTGATGTCAAAAATATTCAACCGAAGTAATAGTAATAATAGTAAGTTTCTATGGTTAATATTATTGGACATATTACTGCTTATTTAATATTTACATTTTAAAGCTAAATTAATTTATTTAAAATTGATATTTTTATTCAGTTGATTCAATCCATACAATTTCTGTTCAATGTGATTGCAATCCAATCACAATAATTCACATTTAAAATTCAAATTTTTGTACAAAACAGAAACATAAACACATACTGTAGACTCTGCATAAAATTTTTTCCTCGAGATCAAAAATACTTCTGGTCTTGTCATGACTTCTCAAACCTTTAAGGTGTTCCTGGAACTAACCACAGGGATTCAGGTCTGGAGATCGAGATGGCCATAACATTTATTTTCTTAAGTCTTGAATTGATTGCAAGGTAAAGACACTGATATTTTCTAATTAATATGCATATTTATATCCAGTTGTGGTGGAATTGATCTATAGGGGACTGTTCCTCGATGAAAATTTGATCGATCTAAAATGATGAAGTAAATTGTCTTCGTATCATAATACCTTGAGATTGCAATAGAAGTTACCTCAGAAAAATACTCCGCAGGTCAAGAGAATATACCTTGGCAAAAAAAATCTGTTTGCTACCTAAATGGGACATAATTAACTCTTTCTTTCATATGCAAAAGTTGAGAAATGATATTTCAGTATCTTGCGTCTATGGGCGATATTCGCAGTAAAGAAAACATGATAACGTCTTTTCATAAGCTATTTTTTCAGGTAATTATCAATTGTTCGTATAGGGCTGGTGCATGTTTAATCTGCTTTTATGCGTCAAACGAAAGAGCGGCGCTCGTAAGCGCTATTTTCCTCGTCGTTTGAATTAGCTCATAATTATGAAGGTCGTTCTAAAATATTTTTCGGATATCTTCTATGCAGGGAGTAAATGTAATTAAAGCAGTGATGAGCAAATAACGTCCATCTGGGCTGCTGTAGATTTCAAAACAATAATATTATTGGCATAATCCGATTCGATTCATTTTATGATGGATCTTTTGAGATCTCGTTACAGCTTCTTGTATAGCGTTTGTAAAAATGGATTTTTAAAATATTATTTTTGAGTCTATTGAATTTTATAATAAGTTATATTGGGCCTCTCCAAATTTCTTTTTCTCATAGATATAAGACATGCAAGTTCCCACATCTACAAAACTATTATCCTTTGTGAAAATAAAGAAAATTTATCCTGAGAAAGAAATTCAAAACAATGCAAAAAAACTTACTTTTTAACACTTTTATTTAATTTGACTCGTTTTAGTTTTTAAAAATGAAATTTCATTTTTCAAACACTTCTTGATGTGTTAGTTGAAATTTTATGCATCAATGTACTGTCGATGTCAATGCACTATTTTAATATTTTTTAAATTTAATTGTCAGTTAAAGATTACTTAAATAATTTTTTATCCCTTCTACAGTGCTCATTTGATGCAAATTTGGGGAACATAATGTATCGTGCTTAAAACGCAGCAGATAAAGAAAAAAAATTTTAAAAAATCTGCAATTTTTAAAATTTCGTAATTTTTTAAAAAAATTAAGCACTGATAAATGTAGGCATTACACAAAAAAAACTTTTTTTATTTTATTTAAATAGGTTTTTACTAAAAGATTTTATTTTTAAAGTTAAAAAGAACTAATTTATTTTCAATTTATATATTAGCAGGTAAAAATTAACCTAATAATTTAAAAAGTTATTAACACAAGTACTCTAGAGTTATATTTTAAATTCCTTTTGATATATTGAAGTACAATTCAAGTGGCTTTGCAGCAATATAGCGATTGAAATATTGAATTATTTACGATTTTTTTTGAAGGAAGAATATCCAAAGTAATTTCTAGGCCTATTTAGTTACTGCATGATTATTGAAGAGTTGTACTATTGCATTTAGACAAAAACACAAGAACAACAAAAAAAATTTCCGGTTCAACTAAGAGAAAATGTGCTATATATTCTAGCTTATTTTCAAGCATCCATAGAAAGTTGGCTTGATATCTTAGTTACTAACACGTAATGCAGCAGTCATTCAAAACATGACAAAAAATGACTCAATGACACTTCGCCATTTTTACGGATGAGAAAAATGGCATTATTTTGTTGAAATTTGAAGTGATATTCATTGCATGTCAGTTACCAGTTCTTAAAAATACAAAAATGTCACTTTCTGGTGTTTCCTGTCAAATTAAGCAAAAAATGTATCAAGTAAGGAGTACGATGATTTCTTTCCTGGCAAGTACAAGTGCGCATTTTATAAACTTTTATTCAGCTAAAGAATTAAAGAATAAAGAAATTAATATAAATTGATAAGCTAATTACTTAGCATAAACTCGTTGACTGTTGGCTTAGAGACAACAAATAACCTAACAACATTTTGACAATTATGAAAAAAAAATATATCAAGTAGAAAGTCAGATTAATTCTTTCCTAGTAAATACAAGATCCCATTTCACAAATTTTTATTTAGTTGAAGAATTGAAGAATAAAGAAAGTAATTTAAAAGGATAACCTCTCTCTCTCTCTCTCTCGGTTTTTAAATATATATACTGATAATTTCATTGGCAGTTGATTAAGAAACAATAAATAAACTATATTTTAGAAGCAATTTGCAGGGAATAACTTAACCATATGATTAGTAAAGACATTCTTTAATTTATAAAACTTAGGAAAGAGAAATTTTAACTTTAAAAGATGCATTATTACATAATAAAAATTAGAAGGTGCTATTGGCTTTTAATTTTTGCTTTTATCAGAACTTATTAGTTATATTATTCAACTTTGGCAGGAGTAAATTTATATTGTGGTGGAATGTAGATTATTATGATTCGTGCAGGAAGCAGCAGGACGAATGGTTTTAGGAACATTTCTTTTAATAATCACATTCACACACTAAACAAGCACAAGCACAAAGACAAGACAGGACATTCACGCGCGCAGCTTAACAGTACAGCATCACATCTCATTCTAATTACACCCGCAATGCATTATCGGATGGCCTAATCAGGCATCGCCATCTAGTATCCAAAGGAGAAGATAAGAGTAATGTAATTGCTACATCCTCCCCCTACACCGCCTAAGACCGCCTCCGCGAGGTGGTGTGATATTGGATAATTTGGCGTTTATCCCAGGATTGTCATTAACATTAGAAGGTTGTTTGGGAGGTCAATTTGAAGTTGGTTTTGGAGGTCGAGACCTCTTTTCCTTAAAGCATCACAGGAGATTGGTTGTGTGTGACATTTTGAAAAGATGTAAGATCTAATGCATGGTATACACCTAAAGATTCACCAGATTTATCGCAACTAGCTATCACGAAAGATGAAGGTGATTTCTGAGATAAGGTTCATATTTCCTTCGCATAAACTTTGCAGTTTTACTTTGGTTTGTTTTACTTAATGTGTGAAGCTATACCCAAACTAAATCATCAGGTTTATAGTTAGGGCTTGGTTTACGTGATTTATCTGCACATGACTTTCGACGATCTTGATATTTTCTTTAATTTGAGACATTCCTCTCGAAACGTTTTAAATAAGGTGTAAATTCTGGAACAAAATAATCATTATGAATGACAGACCGTAGATCAGTAGTAACATCGTTAAAGTTCTTAATTCTCGGGCAAAGTTGAGGTAAGTTGCAGTACAACGAGTAGTTTCGCATTTTGCAGTGTTCAATGCAAATCTAATAGCTGGTAATTTCTCAGTCCAAAAGGTATGGTTGTTACCTACCATGATTGCCAAACGTGGCTTAAAGTCTCTGTTTTTACGTTCAACAGGATTTAGCTATGGATGGTAAATAGACTTTGATTAATATTTAATGTATAACACAACTGTTGCATGGTGCGCTAACAAACTGTGTACCATTGTCACTTATTAGACGTATCTTAAGAAAACTTCATTCAGAAGTGTTAGGGCAGTTTCAGTATTCTTTAGCAGTAGCTTGCTTTAATGGGAATGACTCTACCCATTTTATTGTGCAATATTCAACGATGAAGATCCACTTCATGCATTCACTCGTTTCTGGTAAGGGTCCAAAAAGATCGATAGCTACGCTTTCAAAATGTTGAGCAGGAACAGGTGTCTGCAATAGACCAGCTGGTTTCTGGTTCACTGCCTTATATCTAATGCAATCTGCACAATTTTTGACATAATCGGTAATGAATTTCATCATGCCTGTCTAATAGTATCTGGATGATATTCGAAAAAAGGTTCCATCAGCTCCATAATAAGCAGCTGCAGGAGTATCATGGTGGAGTTTTAAAATTTTTTCTCTTTCATGAAATGGGACAACTAACTGAGCTTCTTCCCCTTCTGAGTGCGGAGAGTAGCAATTGAGTACTCCTTGATTTAAAACATATCCAACCTTTGTGTCCAATTTTCAAAATCAACAATTTTGTCAATATCCTCAAAACAATCTATGATTTTCTTGAGTTCAGGATCTTTCAACTGTTCAGTTCTAAATTCGGCAGCTTTTCTTGATGAGATATCAATTACAATAGTTTGTAATTCACAAGTTTCTTTATCATTGCATCCAGGTGGAGAAAGCATGTCATCCACAACATTGTATTTGCCTGGAAAATTTGTAAGACTGAATCTGAAGTACCCATCTGGCTAACCATCCAGTGGGTGATGATAAAGCCATTAACCACTTTAAGGGCTGGTGATCAGAGCCCACTGTAATATCTGCATCCTCAATATATCCACGAAATTTATTCAAGGTCCGCACAACAGCCAAAGCTTCTCTTTCAGTTGTAGAGTAATTAGTTTCAGCAGAACTCAAACGTCTGTTGGCATATTCTATTGGTCTTTCATTGGCGAGATTTTCTCCCTATAGAAGAACTGCACCCAAGGCGTAAGCATTTACATCCGGCCGGATAATAAAAGGCTTCGTAGGATCAACTTGTTTCAATACTGGCGGAGTTACCAAACATTGCATTAGAGTTTGAAAGGCTTGTTGATCTTGTTCACTCCATTTCCCAAAGAATATTCTTTTTTGTCAAATTGCTAAGGAGTCCAGCAATACCTGAAAAATTCGGAAAGAATTTTCTGTACCATGAACAGGTTTGCAAAAATAATTGTAACTGTTTAACATTTCTTGGACAATGAATGTTTTGTATTGCTGAAACTTTATCTTGATCTACTTCGATTCTTTTAGGAGTTATCCACAATCCCAGATATTTCACACGAGCGCATGTAAATTTACATTTTTCTCTATTTACACAGAACTTAAACTTTCGGAGTCTTTCGAAGACCAACTTTAAGTCTTGAATATGCAGTTCAAAAGTTTCGGACAGTACAAATATATCATCAAAATAAACAAGAATATTCACCGTAAGGAGTCCATTTTGGAACTGGTCCATAAGCCGTTGAAAAGTTGATGGGGCGTTTCTGAGACCAAAAGACATTCTTTTGTATCGAAACGTGCCAAAAGGGCATACAAATGCAGTTTTGTCCCTATCAGCAGGATCGACTTCAATTTGGTGATATCCAGTCTTTAAGTGAAGGGTAGATATAAAAGCAGTGTATTTTGCATCGTGTAACAATATATCCATAATCGAAAGTGAATACTTATCAGGTTCGGTTATAGCATTTAGTTTACGGTAATCTACACACAATCTAATAGTTTCAGAAGGCTTGTGGACTAAAATTACCCGTGCTGCATACGGCGATTCGCATTCTTCTATAACATCATTGGCTAAAAGTTTGTCAATTTCTTTATTTAAGAGCTCTTTCTGTTTTGGCGACAATCTATAAGGTGTAGATGCAATTGGTGGGTGGTCATCTGTGTTAATAAAGGGATTTACAAAAGGAGTTGGATCTCCCCCTAGTCAGAAAATATCTACATTTTCATTAAGCAAGATAGTTAAGCGATTTCTAGATTCTGCATCAAGATTGTGTCCTTTTTCTTGGCGTAAAAAAGGATTATTAGTCTCAGGTGCGACATAATTGTTTTGCATTGAACTATCACTTGTTATTGAATTCGTCGGACAAGACCTACTAATTGTTTCAACAGGACTATTATTTATTGGTAAGGGAATATCTTTAGCAAAAGGTAATCTGCAGTTCGGTTTATCACCAAAATACCAGAAATTATTTTTCGTGTTCATCACAATTCCTGATTTTCTCAAAAAGTCAACTCCGAGAAGAGTACGATTACCTTCAGCATGTGGCAGAAAATGTAAATCAGTGCGGAAGGTTCGGCCAAGCACTGTGATCGACACTGTAGTTTTTAAAACAATTGATGTGGATTGTTGACCATCTACCAGACAAATAGCAAGGTCAAGCTATGTGAACTGTTGTCCACGCTTCTTTAAAAAATTAAATATCAATTCTCCATCAACTGACTGACTGGCTCTTGTGTCAGTACAAACTGTTCCTGTAGCTTCATATGCTTCAATGGCAAGTAAGGCTACGGGAGAGGTAAAACAAGTAAACATATGTATGGCATTTACTTGAGCATTGTCTTTCTTTGAAGAACAATTTGGACACTTCGATTTAATAAAGCCAGGAGGGTCACAGCCATAACAATTAACAGAATTTTCTACATGTCGTGATGGCCTATTGTTTGACTTAGAAATAGTATTGTTGTGAGTACATGAAGGATCTGTTTGTAAATGAAATCGTTTCGGAATAGAATCAATTTTATTAGGATTTGACATATTTAGATTTTGGAGCCTAAGCTTTTCAATCTGAATAGCTCTTTCTTCAGCTATTTTTCTGTTTCCCATTTCTTTATTTCTGCTTCTTCTTTTTCTGTTCCTCAACAATGTTAGAGAACGTATCAGCCACAAATTGTTTGTTATCCGTAAAGAATGCAGATTGAGTTATTTTATCATGTAGCTCAATTATTTTATCTTGGGGTCTTATATCTAGGCCTAATTCCAATACCAAGTTGTAGAGGTCATTTTTTTTCCCCTTCAGACAGAAAAGCCATTTTCCTTACGAAATTATTGAAATGAAATAAAAAACAAGAAAACTTGCATGAAGGAACAGTTACACACCTACCTTCTCTTTTGAACATACAAAAAAAATCAATACAGTAGGCAGAACACAAATTATTTAAACCTCCTCTTATTTTTAAGAATGCATAATAATAATAATAATAATAAACAGGTAGGAGACAAATATATTTTCAGCAATGGAAAAAAATATTTTATGTTCAAAACAACTTTATGTGTTTATATTTTAGATATAAGCATCGCATAAAAACAGAAATTAAGTTCAAAATATTTTAATTATTAATTTTAAGTATATATACATACTTAATAAAAGAAAAGCAGATACAGCAAACAATTGCTATTAAATTTGGTTAAGTACTGAAAAAGAATTAGCCTTAAGAATTCTAAACCATAAAAATAACATTCTGAGAATCAGAAGTAAAATTGCACATTTTATATGATTAAATGGTGGTATATGTTGCATCGTTACTCTAAAAAAATAATAAATCTCTCAGAACAGTATTTTATAATACCAAAGAGCTGACAAAAACGAAAACATATTCAATACTTGTTTAGACTGACACTTTGGGAGTGACTGAGCTTATGAATACTTAATGAGACTTGGCGCGCCGCTCAAAGGCTCATTAAATGATGTCAACAAACGAGAGCAGACAGTTTTAGTTTGAGTTCGCAAACTTACGGACCAAAAATATATCAAGTACGATAAATTAATTTGTGTTAAAATAAAATACAGAAATACAACAACAATTTGAAAATCAATATTTAGAATACTGTAATATTAAAAAGATATGTTCTTACACACTATCAATTATTGAGATCAAGTATCAAAACACTACAGATATTTCAATATATAAAATAGCAATGATGAATATGCTATTAAAACAGAAGTAACTTAGAAATTATTAAATATTAATTAGTATAAAAACATTTCACAGAAGACGAAGAATCTTGGCATATTTAAACATGAAGGAATGTTGTATTTCAACGAAACAAATGCTAGATGCTGTTGAAGTAGAACAAGACAAAAAATGCACAAGTTTTATGACACTTGTCTGGGATCGAACAAGACGACAAAAACAAAACTGATGAATTTTTTGTGCTGGAAATTTGAAAAACACACACGCACTCTCTTCACTGGATTTAAATGCAGATTTTTGCTGGAGATCCACAAATAATAAATTATACTCGGAACAGGGGTAGACGTCTCGTACAAGTTAGGATTTAAAACTGATTACTGGTGTATTCCTTAGGACATCAACGATGCAAGTATAGCAAAAGCTGATTTATTTTGAGGACTGGATGTAAGGACGACACGTTTCATAATTTGATGCTGGCGAAAATTTTCTTACAACTGTCGGGACGACTTTACTTTCATTACATCATTTCACTGGAACATAATGATGAACCATTCCCAGGATGGGAAAAATGATGACATGTGTCAGGAAGACAAGTTCTCTGGATGAGAAAAATTATGACATTCAGAAATTCTTTTCCGTTGGGTGCCAATGTGGTGGCAGGAAAATTTTTTTTGTGATTGTCGGGACGACTTCACTTTCATTTCATCATTTCACAGGCGCACAATGATGAATCATTCCCGGGGTGGGAAAAATTATTCTGTGTCAGGACGATACGTATCAAAAATTCTTTTTCGTTGAGCGCCAATGTGGTGGAATGTAGATTATGATGATTCGTGCAGGAAGCAACAGGACGAATGGTTTTAGGAAAATTTCTTTTTATAATCACATTCACACACTAAACAAGCACAAATACAAAGACAAGACATTCACGCGCGCAGCTTAACAGTACAGCATCACTTCTCATTCTAATTACACTCGCAATGCATTATGGGATGGCCTAATCAGGCATCGCCATCTAGTATCCAAAAGAGAAGATAAGAGTAATGCAATTGCTACAATATTAATTTTTTATTTGATATAATTAATTTTATTTATTTTGCTATAAGAAATTTATTTCAAAACATGATAATTTGCAGTACACAAAGTACCACTTCAATCATGTACTAATGATTAATTTCCAGTCTTTATCTAGTCCAGTACTATTTTCAGTCCTTGTTTCTCAAAAAAACTTGTTAACAAAAAGCCCTTGTTTACAAAAAAAGAGACATGCATTGTTTTATTTTATAGGCATGAAAATGAATGATTAAAACAATTTTTGAAAATATATTTCAATTAACATTATAAACAGCTGATTTTCCTCATTTTAACTATATCCTAAGCTTTAATTTTGAGATTTTTTTTCTGCATCTCACTATCAGATGGCACCACTGGTATAGAAGCAAATTTATTCCATTTTATTAATTAACCAACAATTAAATGTTCATGTATTGAAATTACGTATTGGAATCAAGAATATTTAAGTATATAAAATTTTAACTCTCTAACGATTCAGGATACGAGTGAAAATCGATCTCAAAATTTTAGTTTCTCAAATATGAAACGAATCAAGTTAATTAAAAGTGTTCAATTATTCTTTTCTATCAATTTTCTTTATCTAGAATTTGAACTATTTTTTTTTCTTTATTAGAATTTGAAATATGCACCTCAAATACGAACCAGAAGTATCAAAAAGCTAGCATTTTTAATTTTCTATTTGTGCAGTTTTAGCTGACTAATGCTAGTTAATTTGATATGTTGATAACTAATACATTTCTCAATCATTAGAGATTGCATCGTATTTTTCGGAAATATTGGATGCTTTTGTAAACGGAAATCGTAATTTTGATTTGTAGTCATGTGACTTTTATATATGACTTTATACTCTGCTCTCCAGAATTCCTTGCCACGGAAGAAAAACTTATGACTAGCTGTTTAGTATATACCAATATATTAACGCCTGCAGAGAATCATAGATGGAACTGAGTCTCGAATGTTGGATTCTCAAAACCCGGAAGTTCTTCCTATTAGGTGATCAAGATTTGATTTGTTGTTTGATAACCCATTTTACGTCCTTTCGCGGATTTTACAATCAGAATTTGTTTCTAAAATTCGCAAAAGAAATAAATAAAAAATTTATCAATATGAAATTTGTTTATACTGATAAAATAAACGAACATTTTGTAACCGTGATCAGGTAGAATGGCAAAGAAAAGAATTTCATAAAGCGAGAGAAAACTTGCAATCAAATGCCATATCAGTTGCCTTGATGTAATGATATGTTTTCTTGAGACGCATTCTCTCATAATTTCTCACTGCATTTCACCTGTTAAGACTTGTTTTGTCCACGACATTTTTAAATACGTGTCATAAAACTGTATTACAATAAAGCTGAAACATTCAGAAAGCGTTCATTAATTACAAATTAAGCAATTTTGTAATCCATTATTAATATAACTGAAAAGTGAAATAAGATCGTTAAATCAATCTTGAACTGACATTATCATGTTCTCAGATTTAAATTTATCGTTTATGATTTTGGAATAATTGCTCGTCAACAAATTAATTTGGGTTGAATTTAATACCTAAGCCTATTAATTACTTTTTATACAATATATCAAAGATCACATATTATGAACATATCGTTGATAAATGATCATGTGTGTGTGTGTTTGTGTTTGCTGTTAACAATACGTAGATCATTTACAAACTTACGGCATTTCCGAGATTTTATTTTTAAGTGTTGTATTTTGAAAGCAGAAAAAATACTAGTAATAAGCGCATTTTTGACAATATAAAGAAAATAAAAGTTTTTATGCAATAAATATCTAAGCAACAGTATGAAATTCTAAGGTATATGTTGAATTAACTCGTTATAAAATGCGAAGTTTGACCATGCGCAGCTTATAAGATTCTCTACTCTCCTTGAGTCACCTTACTATTGAAAGATGATTCAATGTTTTATCTGGAAACTGAACTTTAACCACTCATTCTTTTTTTATTAATATACCGACCATTAATTAAATTTCAGCCATGAAAATTTGAGTTTCCACCCTCATACTTAAGATAGATGACATGGGAAGACTATAAAGGTACCGAAGAATCATTAAATTTTTCTGAAATTTGTTAACTAACGAACAGAATCAACAACTAGATATTAAGCAAAATTCTCAATTAAATGACTTTATTGAGAAGACTTTTACAATTCTGAGAATGATACAAATAATATGATAGTTTCACTTACCCTGGAAACTATTTTGCAGATTAGTTTTTAAGAAGAGAAACCTTGCAATATTTTTCGCCCAAAGATTCTTCTGCTTTTAAAATATTTCATTTTGTTCGAATATATTTACCTCAAGGGATAGAAGTTTGGAAACCTGATGAAATATATGTCTTCTGAGACTTTTATTTTATTTTTTCCTTTCTTCTTCGCTTCTGGGAAATTGGTCTAGATGTTTTTGACGTTTGGTTAAATACTCACAAATAAAAACCCTGGATGTATTTTTCAGAAAGCTTGTTGAACAGTGTGGAATATGTTACACAATGTTGCACTTATAACTAGCTAATACCAAATAGACATGTCATAAATTGGAACAAAATATTTTCTTCTCTTTTATTAATAAAAATTAACTTCCCAATTAATTGACTTTCTCAAAAACTATACTTATGCTTCAATATCCTTCATCGGCGGTTTTCTAGATACAAGGATGAGAAGCATTCGGTTGAGAGCTTAGTTTTCGCTTTCCTGGTGGTCATAATAATGTTGCGATGTCGAATTATTTTCACTCCAATGACAGGATGTACCTTCTATGGGAGGGATTGTATTGTGACTAATGACGGCCATTAGGACTCAAAATTAGTTCCAGCCTGTTTGCTGTGGTGACAACGTTCGTTCCATTATCCCGGCACTTTATCCAGAATGGGATTAATTCCAATACCTGGCTCTGCTTTAATTTTCTCATTGGACTGCACTAAGTTTTTACGAATGAGAGATCACTATATAAGCACACAGGCTCTCGTTTTCCTGGTGATTAATGTGGGACCAAATCCGGTCCCTCATGGGGGGAGGGGGACCTCGAAATTAAGATGAGATGCTTCCGGCATGGGGGTTGCATCTCGCCACCCTGGAGGGTACACAAATAGGTGGAGGGTTTGACTCCTCCCATTAATGACGGGACGTACTTCCTTCGGTAAGGGTTATACCGTGGCCAGTGATGTCCCTTAGAACTCAACCACAGTTCACCGGTGTTGGTGTTGCGGCGGTCCGGTCATTCAGCCTTATGGTTTAAATCCGTGTGTCTTCGTTGCGGGTCGGAGAGTCAGTTGTTTGACTTACCCCAAATCCGGTAACAGAAAGCAATTCCCATCGTACGAGTTGGGACGTGATTGGTGGATGCGATTGTGTTTCGGTTGTTACTGCTGTCTTAGGAATAACTTACAGTTTATAGTGTCGTGAAGGCGATAATTCAATTAGATTGGGGTCTAAGAGGTAACTGAACCACCATGTCTAATCAAAGGTGTTTAAATGCAACGTTAAAGCAATCCTGAATTGTATTCGTAATACAAAACCTGACCCTATCATTTTTTAACCGTAATGAGAGGCACAGCGACTCAGGAACAAAATGAAAGAATATTTCATATTACCCAAACAAAGAGACAGGAGGTAGAGTCTTATGAGTTGATCTTCAACAATGCCGACTCAAAAATTTACAGCGAAAAGAAAGTATCTAAGCTCCTACACAACACCCTCCACCGTTTGAAGAATATATTTACAACTCTGAAAAGTATTATGATTACACATCGTCTTTATGTCCCTTACTCAACTTCAAGTTTTCCACATTGGTATTGAATCACTCTAGAATCATTTCATGTTCATTTGGCATAGACCGTATATTTTCGAAAAGATTACGAATTTTCCAGATAGAAAAATGACTTCATGCTTCAGTAAAAGCAGGCAATTAGATATCAAATTGTATGTACTCTTTCATTTGTCATGTGACGATGACATTTTGGGAAATGAGTTCTTTCGCCAAATTGATAGCGTAGGAAATTCCAATTCATGTCGAACAACTCGATTATTTTCCTCACATGAAACTATTCTTCTTGCTTCACGATTATTGCTCTTTCTTTGTCTTTAGAGAACTCTTTATCTCCTTAGAAATCTCAGTTGTTAATTAATTCGAAGTTCTAAACACACGCACTTTCATTTAATGCTGTTTTATAGAAAGAAATAGCAGAAACCCGCTAAATAATATTACTTTCTAATGCAATAGATCGTGCTTTCTATCTGATTTTATTTTTATCATCGTAAAGAACTTAATTCCATTAATTTATCTCCCCTAGTTTATTGTATTTAATTGCATATTTTATAAATTATTGAAGCATCAAATTAAAATTAAAATAACCCTCCGATATGTAAATGTTCTGACTAAATAAGCTATTAAAGAACAACATAAAATTATATTTAAATAGAAGCTTGAAGAAATTGCTTTTTCTCTTGGTAACTCATTCAAAAACTAAAATTCCAGGGAATTCAGAAGAAATATATTGATAATGAAACATATAATCGATATTTTCTTGTTCACTACTGGGATTTTCCTACTCAGTTGTAAACCCACCGTTAGGATGCCTTAATTTTATTATTAACCATTTAGCAGAAATCATCGACGTCCTACAAATTTTCAAACATTTCCTTTTCTCACTGTAATCATCTGACGAGATTCATCAGAGAATCAATTTTAAAATAAAGCTGTGTTTAGTGGATATGACTTAATCATATTACCTTAGACGAGGAGGTCTGAGAGGTTATTTGACATAAACAATTCGGCATGTGAAATGATACAACAGTTTTAATTAGCTAATCGTTGTCTTTTCCATTATGATATAGCTTTCTACTGCTGAGATGATTTTTCAACAGCGAAAAGGAATGATTGGATTGAGCACTTTGGATCATAATCCAATTGAGCACTTTTAAAAGAAAATTGGATTGAATTGAAGTAATATTTATCCCTCTGGTCCTCTTCTTTTACTTTTCCGGTTTCATCTCCCAGAAATGCGGATAATTTTCCTGAAAAATGAAATGAAATAGTAGTAAAGATTTACTGTAATAATTTCAATATTTCATATTGAACCATAAACAAATGCTGGAATGATTAATGATTAATTGCCATAAAAATGCAATGAAACCATTGCATTTTCCTGATTGTTTTTCTGGTAAATTGTGCTTTCTTTTTCTAAAAAAGCTAACATATCATGAATATTTATTAAATGTGACTAGTAGAACTGGGAGATTAGATTTTACAATTTTTTCAGTAATATATTTATTGTATCAAATAACATAAAAATCAGTCTTTTACTTTATTTAAAACATTTTTCTTATTCATTGCAAATGCCAGTCTGTAACGATTTATAAATAAGTTGTTGTGTAAAGATTAGAATGATCACCGTTAGAATGATCAGGTTTATCTGTAAAGGCTTCTAATCGCCTAAATATCATTCTACTTTCTCATTTTCTATATGAGGCTACATCCAGTTTTACATGAAAATTAGTTTAATCAAATATCTTTGATTCTCAAATATATTTTTTATTGAAAAAATAAAATTTATTTTCTAACTAAATATTAGTATTGATATCGTTGATAACAATTCCGTCTGAATTCGAACAACGGAAATGTGAGCAAAATAATAGTATGGAACTTAAATATTAAATATAATAACTAAAAAAATGAAATAAATAATTTAATTGCTCTCTGATACTAATAAAATAAAACCACCTTTCTTAAAATACTAATACGGTTAATTGGAGACATGATTTAAGAAATTATTAGATAATTTCCTGCTAATTATTTTATATCAAACTTTTTTTCAGTTCCTTGCTGAATTTCCTAAAAGACGCTTTCCTGATATAATTTTAGATTACAGTTTTATTCATATTTTTGAATGTAGTTTCTAAAACAAAATTATTTTGGAATATGTGAAATATAAATCTATTATCGTTCCAAGGGACTTTTGGCTTTATTGTAATGTAAACATCTCTTGCTGATATTCATCAATTAAAATTCTCCATAAGATTGCGCTATATTAAATTTTATTAGTAATAATATGGTAATGCAATCATTAATTAGAATTTTAACTTAAAGTCAATGTATTTGTACTATTTTTTCTGTAAAAGACACTCACAAAAAAAGATAAGTGACTGTTCTATTTCCTACATATCGCTCTTTCACTCATATGCACAAATCGGGATTCTATTTTATACAAACAGATTGCTTTTTTTAATGTGGGACTGTTAGCAAGGTGTTACGAGTTAGAATAATTCTTAAAGTAAAAATTGTAGAAAAAGAACATGATATTCTGATACTATTTTTAACATTTTGCTTTACGAATGGTATAGATCATATATAAATAAATTTATTTTCTAAGAAAGTTGTGCATAATCTATACATTTGGATTTTTTTTCTCCTCACTGAACTAATCAATTTTAAATGTTCTAATTATGCAGATAGTTTTTTCCTCTGTTCTGTAATAACATATAATACAAGGCATTTTGTTTACATTAGATGTTATATATTAGATGTAAATGGTAAATCCAATACTACTTTTTGTATGTATGTGCAGGCTACCACAGAGGCAATAACACGAAGTCAATTTGAATTTTTTCCTTCCCCGGAACCAAAGAGTTTGACAACATGTAGATAAGTTTACTTTTCTGTCCTTGTAAACTTTTGTCTCATAAGTGATGCAGATAATAAACCAACAGCATTTTTTTTGTATGGTACAGACATAATAGTTATAAGGTATTTTCCTCAATAAACTCCCCGGATCTTATCTTTGACATAGATTTGTTTTTGTATCCAATGATAATTTTTAAACACATGATTAGTAGATGCATTATTAACAAGGCCATGCAAGAATAGATAACATAGGGTGTCGAAAGGAATCGTAGTGATTAATTCCCGACAATGCAACAGAGTGCATTTATGTGTAACTCGAGAATCCTGTTTTGAAACGATATTTGCAGATTTCATCTTCTCTTATCCTAATGGTGTAAAATGTAAATAATTCTTTACAGGATAAGACGATTATACTTGGATTATTTAATATTCTCCCAAATTTGAGAAAAAATGAAGAGTTATTCTAGCCAATTATGGTAAAATAATTCATCAATTAAAAATTTTAAAATTTTAATTTTAAATTTTAGTTATTTATGAGATTGCTTTTTTTCATCTCTTCCATATGTCTGTGATAGCTATTGTTAAAATCAATGAGAAATTAGTATTTTATATGGCTTATTTAAATTAAAAGAATCTCTGTTTAATTCTCATTACTATGCGGCCACAGAGCTAATTATGCTAGTAAGAACCTTATTCCATTTGACTGATTTCTGTATGGTATAATGAGACAGTTACGTAGAATTTTAGGGAAGAATACGGTTATATTTATAATGAGAGTATTTTAACTTTCAATCTGACGCAATTAATTAACTTACAGCTCGAAATTTGAAGGCATATCTTCTCTTGAATGGTTTCATCCTCGCCTTTATATTACAGTAATTATTTCTTTTCCCCCTATTGAGTAGTACAGAAGGAATTTGAGACGATGACCTTCATTATGTCTCCAAATATTCCACTTAGTTTCGATGATAATCTGGAACAATCCTGGGATCAGAACGGCATAATCCAAGTATTTGCTCGATTGCAGTTGACGTTTGTTGAAATTCAAAGGATATTAGTGACGTGATCTGATATTCCATTAAATCTTAAATTATGTTCGGAATTTACTTAAATCAGAAACTATATTTATGCTTATGCATTGTGTGTAATGTTTTCTATGTTTATAAATGATTAAACATTCCAAACGTTGCACGAAATGATTACAAAAGTTCAGATTGTTTCAAAATAGTGTTCAATTCGTATTGTTACAAAGGGATGCATAATAAAATTTTGCAAATATTTCTATGAATTAATAGTGCTGAACATAATCTTAAGGGACTTGTTCTTTCTTTTAGGATATTTCAATGTGCATGGGTGTTTTTAAAATAGATTTTAATGCAAACAAACCAGCAAGAGTGGTCTTCCTGAAACTTTCTATCATGATCTCCAATAAAAGTCCAAGGTAAGTCAGCAAATACCTTACATAGCATTGGCTAGCAATAGTTAATAAATATAGATCGTTGCAATGATTCTAATCTTTTTACTAAATTAATACCGAATATTCACTTTGTACGAAATTTGTCTTTAGATCCCCGAATATATATTTTGGACGCCTTTTATTCCTCCCGATTGAAGCTAAAATTTGACACAGAACTATGCAGTCACAAGGTGATATATCGAATTGCATTGACTTAAGTCGTTGCGTTTATTATAGACAGCGAAAGTACAAAACAACAGAATGTCAAACCTTTAACAGATTTGGTTCAAAATTCTATAAGAATATACTTTCAGATATTCAAAATTTGAGGGAAATCTACAAATTTGGTCTACTCCATATAAAAAAATTCCTCCGTCTATCTCAGAGCGTTTTTGAATTACCGTGTCCATAAATAGACATAATTTTAAAAATGGGTTTTTCGAATTTAGAAAGGTCTGATCTCCTCGAGCCTTCATCTTACACTTTCCAATAAAGTTCTTATTCCCCTTTCTCCGCGTAAATGGATAATTGGAGGAACATACAAGCAATTATTCCGAGCAAGGCACTGGACCTGGGATAAAGTCACAAATGCCTTATTTGGCATTTGTGAGTGATGGCTACGAAATAGAGATCAAATATTGAATTTAGAATAGGTCTAGAATGGAATGCAATATTTTTTCTGAATCTATAGCGAGAATATAATTTTTGACGCCATTTTGCCAACCAATTGACACCAAACTTTGGTACAAAACTATAATTGTAGTAGCAAGATAAAACATACCGGACGTGAAACGTGGAGATTCTAGACTTTGTATTCTTTAACGATTACAATACTTTAAAACTTCGTAGACGAGAAAGTAAGAATAGTTTTTCTCCTGATGAATTATTTTGACTTTTTTTTTAGGTTTAGTGTTTCTTGATAATAATAAATGTACTATTGGCTTTTGAATCCTCTATTATACTTCGATAGACTTATGGAAATTCACAAATTTCCTTTTCCTCTAAGATGTATGCATGATATCTGCTTCGTTACAGCTATTATACATAGCACATGCATTTAAAAGCTAATTATTTCCTTAAATTCTTATAAAATATTTTATATTGGGAAACAATAGTACTTACTGATACAAAATTTGCTTGTGAAATAATTAATCTTAACTGTTAACAATCTCAAGAAAAGCGATATGTAAGGTTATGCATATCTTCAAAGAGCATCAAATGAAAGTAGGGTGCACATTGCATGTGCTATGTGTTTCCTTTTGTATAAAAAATTACTTTCATGGCAATAATTTCAATTCAATAATTTCTTAACAAATTAAGATAATTCAAAGGAAAATATTCTTAATATTAAATATTGCGTAGAAAAATTGCTTAAAATTCAGCCTCTTCAACATTCGATCAAATACTCTAGTGGTATGATTAACATAGCATCCAGAATTATTTTTTATTATCACAGAAAAATTAAAATAATTAACTGCTTTTGTAGAAGTTTATAACTGAAGTATACTATGTGAAAGAGAATCCACCTGCTTGTATTCTAGACTATCAGAAATTAGTATGCAGTTCTCTAATGTTCGTCAGATTTTTTTTTAAATTTTAATCAAAGGGTATTGTTACTAATTTGAAATATTGTTTCTCTGTGAAGTTAATTCCATGGTAAAGAAGACAGTTTTACAGATAGTTCTAACTGATTCTGAATGAATGTCGAATCAATGACACCGGTCTTTGCGAAGGTCTGAACTGAAGTCAGTACTGAAGAGTCGATTGACAGCAATAGACGAGTCTAGAGGCGTGAGTAGTTGAGGGATGTATTATATCTAAGAGTTCTTCTTGAGCATTTTGTACTGTTATAGTTGTTTATTAAAGAAGTGCGTTTTTGTGCTGCTGTTTACTTATTTACTGCAAATGCTGATCTTATGCATTATTCGGTTGTGTTTTGTTGCCTATGTGCTCTTGTTTTCGTGTAGAAAAAAAGCATGGATATTTGTTATTGAGCCTAATGGACCCCACTAACAGATTTTGTATAATTTTCCGTCACAGTATTTTCTCTTCCTTAGCTCATTACATTGTTAAAACCTTACTCATTAATTTTTTTAAAGTCTTGATAAATCCTTTAAGAATGCAATTTTAGAATGACTTCGTAATCAATAGATCATTATATCGATTCCTGATATTCTGTCTTGGCAACATTACTAATTGGAATGTTTTTCCAAGATTATGAAAGAGTAATCTTTAAAAATTCAATTTGAAATATTAAAAAAATTAAAATAATTAGCTGTTTTCGTTCCAACATAAATATTTTTTCTTGGATTTTAATATATTTTATCTTTTAAGCTCTTACTTAAATATAAGCCGATAGTAAACTTTGCGTAGATTAATTCCATAGATGGAATTTAAAAATATATTTGGATCTTGACTTGGTTAAATATTTACAGAGACATTTTAAAACAGTCTTCTTTTTTTCTAAGATTAATATTTAAAGAATATAAATTATTTTTATGTCATATGAAGCACTGTAAAAGATAAATTATTTTGGAATTTCAGTATTTATTTTTACTTTCTTTCAGATTGTTCCTTTTAACTACTCTAATTATTACTTGAATTTCTTCAACAGTTTCTAGTAGTCAATTTTCTTTTTCCATTAGCTTCCTTTTTCCCCTAAGATAAATTTTTAATAAATAAATCTTCATGGGAATTCCTTCTGCAAATATTAACTTATTTCTTAATATATTACCCCAGCTTCAACTAAATTTTCTTTCTATAACTTTTTAATTAAGTTTCCGAGAATATACTTGAAATTCTGTTTTCAGATTTCTCATTTTTCAAATATAATTTGCTCAATTTTCCATAACTTCCTGCTTTCCTTGATTGCGAATATAATTTAGGTGTTCATGCTTTATTTACTTTCCTTTTATTAAGTTTGCGTCTTGGCTATTCTAATTACCTTCATACGTAGTTAAGTTAAACAAAATGTGCATAATTATTTATAGAAAACGTGAAGCATGGATGTATCTCAAAATTTTATTTTCCATGATCAATTAATTATTGTAGTTAATTCTTATTTTCGTATTAATCAGTTTTAGCTGTAATTATCTGAAGCAGAATTTTAATAACTTATCATAATAATTTAGACGTAATTGATTTTAAAATTTATATATTTAAGACATTCATATACTTTTACAAAGTGATGATAATTATTTTCAAAACAGCTAACTTTTTGAATATTTTTCTATATTTCATCATGAAAAGGAAGAAAAAGTATATTTAAAGGTATGGGTTTAGAGCTATGCATTGATTGAGATTTCGAGGTACTTGAATTATTGTATTTTCCGTTTTTAATTTTAGTCTGTTATGCGTTATGTTGCAATAATGCGCCATGTAGATTTTCTTTCTCTTTGTTGTGTAGAATGGAAAGAAAAATATTGTAATCGTCGAAAAATCTGAAATCGTAATTTTGATTTGTGAATTTTCATGTTTAATACATACGAAAAAAAACCCATTCTTCAAATAATGTCTATCTGTGAAATCGATAATTCAAACTTAAACTTTGAATAAAATTCTTCAATATGCAATTTTTTTATCTGTCCATTCAAGGGCACATGTAATATTCAGAATTGCAAAGAGTTATATGTATGGAATTGGTCACAGGTATTAGCTCAAAAATTGTTTGTTGAGCCTCTAAGAACTCGATAACTCATAATAGTAACGAGTTATCAGGTTTTTGCACACTCACTATTTTGGAAGGTATGCAAAACACGGCTTTTACAAAAATACATAATGTATTCATAATTTGGAGATGACTTACTCAATTATGGTTATGGTCTATATTACTAATTTTAATTAACTTAAAATTGATTAATAAAACGCCCTTGAAATCTTCTATAAATCCTAAATAAAAATATAATATGGTTAAAATAAATATCAGAATTGTGAACAATTTTTTAGGACTCAGGTATCCAGGACGCCCACATCACGGGGAAGACGCGCTATTCCTATGCCAGGACGCATGCTCTATTTACTTAATATGGCCACATGCATATGTTAAATTATTATATTTCTAGCATATATATGATTTACATTCTGCCTTTAATTTTTCCCATTACAAGGTTCCAAAATTTAAGGAGTATTTACTTACTTGGGCATCCCTCGAAGTTTGTGTGTACATAAGGGGGGGGGGGGGGTATCAGAATGAGAAGTTTCTCATCAATAAGCAGTTTCTCACTTTTCTGGAAAGCACCGCAGTGTTGGTGTGGTCCTGCTGACCCTATCCCTATAACAAATAATTTTCATACGGAAGGATTGATGAAAGCTTCGATGATGCTGTTTTCAGTAAATTGTGATACGCATGTTGCTATTCGTGGCGGCCGGTCTTTTAGATACAACGAACAGCTAAATGTTAAGTAGAATAGAGTAATTTCGTTTGAAGTACTTTATTTATTAAGCCTAGTTTTATACTTGCAGGCCCGCATGGAAGTATTTTTCCCCGAGAATTTTAAAATAAATCAATATTTATTATAGCAAAAATGTCATATATAAAATAAAAGCATTAAATATAAGATAATGCAATGGAGAGGAATATTTTATAACCAGTACAGGTCCTACAGTTAAACTGAATTGACAAAATAACTAAAGATATGTTGTTTAATTTTCCTATTTTAATCACTGAAAATAATAATTTTAATATTTTTTTCTTAAATTACTAACATTTTAGATGTTTTGTGAATGTAGTTGTCCCTGTATCTAAAAGACTATCACTTTCATATAAAAGTAACGGGTGGTAAGATCTCGGGATAGGGGCCAGAGAGTTCCAGATTCGTATTCCAGTTCCACCGATGAACTTGTGTGAGCAGGCTTGCCACCCAATAAATTCAGCAGGATCAAATGGCATCATGTTTGTGTAGAAAGGAATTTCGATGAGAGGGCGTCGACCCTGGTTTCATCCCCACCACCTGACTGATGCTCAAGGTTACAAGAGCCATTTCCGATAGCCCTAATGATGTCCCAAAATGGGATGTTAATGTAATAATTTAAGCTAAAATAAATTTCAAGAGATTGTGATTAAGTCAATTTTAATATAAGATACACAGCAGATTTATTTCTTAAAATATTTTTACTTTGTTTCTTAACTATTCCATTTTTAAAAGTATAAAATATTTGTTGATCAAATACAATCGTTAGATGTAAAACCACATCAGTTATGCTTTAAAATGTTTAAAAATCTCTTACCTATTAAAAATATTAAAAATACATTTCTTTCATCAACAATAAAATTCTTTAAAGCTTTATTTCACAGGTTTGATTACATTATTCTTTTTATTGCTCGATATTTTGGCAATCCGGCCCTTCCAGTGCTTTTCAAAAGAGCACTTGGGGATTGAGATAAGAAAACAAAACTGCGATTATGGCATAGTAGACTGAATTTTTAAATTCCATAATATTTTGTAATATGTATTACAAATAATATATTTTCTGCCCAATTTTGAATTTTTTGTCTAGTAAAATTAGGTTTTAGTATTAAAAAACCTAAAATATTTCTTTAAATAAACCTTTGTAATTCGCCACCTTAATTAATCTTGAAAGATTTCTAATCTAATGCCTGCCAAAATATTACAGGACTACTGTATAAATATTAAATATAGCAGAACAATAGATATATCAAAGAAATGACTCCGAAAACTTAAAGCCATCACTTTAAAAATTCATATAAATAGCATTTAAACATTCATCATTTGGAAAAATTGCTCATATTTTTAATGTAAACATATCTCGTCTTTTCGGATTAAAAAAATTCTGAAACGAAGACAGAAAATTATTAATTCTGTAAGCAGGAAATACTTACTTGAGTAAAAATGATAACATAAACGTTATTATAAAATATTAATACCAAAATATTAATTTATTGAAAGCATTTTGAACAAACAAGTCCCAAGTTCCATTCTTGTTTTCATAAATTTTAAATTATTAAGCTAAAAAATGTTTCTTAAACAAAAAAAAAAAACAAAAAAAAAATCAAAAAGCAGCAAAACAATAACTCGCATTTTTTTGAATAATTATCAAAACATCTTTTAGAATATTAAATAATGATTATAGAATTTTTAAAGCTTTATTTTCGTAAATTACTGAATAAATAATGCGCTTGAATATTCTTTTCCACTTTAAAATAAGAAAAATAAATTTAAAAATATTCAATCAATGGTGTTGAGTTACATTGTTTGTAATGACTTTTCCCTTGATAATACAAGATGTTTGCATATTATTGTTTATAAAAGAAGTATGCACAAAATTAAGAAAGGAAATTTCAATAGTACTTTGCTGATTTTAATATTCAAGATTTCAGGTCAATTTTCATTTGCATATGAATTTCTTTCATTTCTCGCTAAAACAGGAAATAAATTAAATGTAGTATCTAGACATTCTTAATAATACATTCGCATTCAAATTTATGCTTAAATAACTTAATAATTTTTTATATTTAAATAACTTTCCCCTCTTCTCTAAAAATATTTTAACCTTTAAAATTAACTTCTCCATATTCCAAATTTTGTAACATTTGCATATTGCAAAAGAATGTGTTACAGTAAAGATTTCGCTACATAATATTATAAAAAGTAAAAGTATATATAT
>JAPMOR010016510.1:508249-522987 GCA_026543865.1 Argiope aurantia | reverse complement strand
TTGCTAAAGTAAATTTCAGTACTCTTCCGCTTGAAACTTCATATTTCCATTATATATGTTGTTAATGAAAATTACTTTGAAATATAATCTTCATAATAATGATGCTCGCTTTATATTCTAAATACCGCCTTCCTTAATTTTAAAACAGCGACAGCTGTAGTCGTAAAAGTGGAGTCTAGATCTAGTAAAGTGGCTATGCCCTATTCGCCGAGTCCATTTATAATGCCGATTTGCAGTTACCATTTTTATCTAGAAATCGACTTGAGATATGGATAAATGTTACCAAATTAAATTGTCCCAGTAATTTGATATGAAAATGCACATTTCAGATATTAACTCTAAGAATTAAACTCAAGAAAGTGGAGCATCATGACTATTCTCAAAACGCCTCATTAAAGGAATTCTTGAATGATTTTGGTGTTCCACTATAAGGGCAAATACCCCTTTGGTTATTACTGATAGGGAAAGCTGTGATATATTTTCCATGGAGCAACTTCCTCACTCAAAAAGGAATTAGAGGATCACTAGATATTCATTGACGATTTCTTCAGATATAATAATAATGGGACATGCAATAATTTGTATTTAGAGCATCCGTTAGGTGGAGCAGGATAAAAAATAAAGTTTTATCGAAGGTTGACATTAACTATGCTTATCGATTAATGTTTATATCTGAATGGAAGGATGTTACATGCTATGTTGCACAATGTGTAGCAGGAGCAGCAGTGCAGAATCGAAATATGCACAGTGGCAACAAAATGGCTAAAGGAGTTTAATAACATGCAAATGGCTCCACTACTACGAAATCGCGACTTAACAAATACGCTTATTATGCTTACTTTTTTAAAATTTATTCTAGCAGAATGGATGATGCTATAAAATTTATGATGCTATAAATCAATGATGCTATAAAATTTAAGAACCGCTTTTTATTCATGTTAGGCGGCCTTTCAGTAATATGGTGTAGCGCATATCGTTTGGATACTGAAGATAATCGAGATTTCAATATAATCAATATATCTCTGAATTATATAGCTAGGTGGAGCTGTGCGCAGACTGTTTGCGTATTGTAGTACCACAATACTATACTTCCCTTTTACAATACTTGCCTACATTTTGACTATAGCTATCGATATTCTATAGTAAATGGTGGAGGATGAGGTATTTCAGAAAACATCTCGCAGAGCACCACACTTCTACAACATTCAAGGGCTGAAACATTGTTTGGTCAAAATTAAGATCTGCATTAATTTAGAAATGGCGACTCGAAATACGTTGAAATTTCTTTAAAATACTTTACAAAAAAATACTATACCATATATAATTGGGCATCTAAAAGATGCTGGCTATTAGATTAAAAATATTTTTTTTGTGAATAATGAGACGGAATTTTTTAAATACACGGCATAGAGGGATCAAATAATTTTAAAAATATATTTTTCAGTTTTTTGCAACTATTCAAGAAACATTCAACAATTTTCTGGCATCATTAATCGTGCATTGAAGTGAAAAATATAATTCAAAAGGGAATAAGTTTATTTACAATTGTCAATAAATATTTTAACGGGTTACTTGCATATTGAACGATAACCCATTTTCAAAATTTCGAATTTCAGCATACACTTTTGATAGTATAAAAAAACACTACTCTTAAAATTTATGCTAGATGCGAATTCTGGTTAAAATATATGCTTGCTTCTGAAAATATTTAACATTTTGCATTCGTCACATTAATGGTGTAGTTTTAAATTTTTAATATTTATTCTCGCTGTTTATAGATGTCGGTGGACGGATTTTTATTTTATTATTTGATAAAGCCTATCAAAACACTTGATATATCATCTATTTTAAGAAATTTTTTATAAAAAATACATATTTTTTCAATTTTAATTCAGCCTTTTGAGCATAATTGTAAACACGTGCTAACAAAAGGCAGATATTTTATAAATAGACCGGACAAATTATTAACAGAATTTAATATTGAAATAAACAATTTACATATTTTATAGAGAAACAGTTCAAGAGTTTTAAAAATCATAAATAAAAAGTGAAAACGTATTATCCGTATTTAAAACTGGAAAAAATGATGTATAAGAAAAAATGTCCTTTTCTTAAGCTTATTTCGAAAGATTACATACTTATTGTGTAAATAATTTTCGATCTTTCTTTCATCTGTGAAACTCTAAAATGATAGTAAAGGATGATTAAATGCATAAAAATAAAATGGATTATCTGTCAGAGATCCCAGCAACTATTCTTTTAAAAAGATTAGAGCGCGCAAGAGTTCGCTACTTTTTACCTTCATATGTCATTACTCAGCCATCTAATATAAATTTATGTGTAAAAAGTGCTTGATGAGGGAAATCATAAATTATAAGAAAACGCAGCTGGAAAATAAAATATTTGCTTAATTCCTTTTTAATGATTATTTAAAGTATATTTTTAATTATTTGAATTATTATTTTTGATTTCATTACTTATTTTCTGAAGGACAATTACCTAATTTATCATATATTATTGCATAAGAAACGAATATGAGTATTTTTCTATTTTAAATGAAGAAAAGTTTATCCATATTTTCATGTAATCATATCCATTATTGAAACATTTGTCTATGTAATATTTATAATTATTAATGAATTTTCTGTTTATAATTGAAGATATTTCAAGCATCAATTTTGGAAACAGTGCAAGGAAAATTACATTAAAAACTTCTTACAACATTTTGCTTATCTTAATATATTATGAAAGATTTCTATCAAAAATAATTTTAATATGAACAGTTTTAATTAAAATGTGTATATCAAACATTTTTTTAATTTTTCCACACTGAAGTTTAGGCACATTTATTAATATTTCAACACACTTTCCTGAATGGATTAAGTAGACAGAATGGAAACTTTCGTGTTGTTGAAGAAGTATAATGATCTTAATCATTTATATATTTCTTTTTTTACTAACTTTGCATAATAAATTTCATTTAAAAAAACATATTTATTTCACTCAGGTTGCATTTAGCTGTCATTCTCACTAATAACCTATTATTTGGGATAGAAAAATGGCCCTCTTTTAGACTTAAAATGAATCATTATCTAAACAAACTAAGCTAATATGTTGGTTTCAAAATGATTTCGAAAGTATAGATAATTTATAACTATTTAATTTCATTATTGATAATTATTCATTCCCAGTATTCAGTAAATTGAAATTCTAAATCAATAAATATTTTATTCGAATTATGAATAAGTAAATTTTATAATTAATCGCTTCGACGACTTAAAATTTCAAAACTTCATAATTTTTTGACTTCTCGTAATATATATAATTATTTACAATTTAATCTAGAAAAAAATTTCTCTTTTATTTAGTTATTTATAACTCTGACATTCTTCGAATGTTGATTAATTCCGTCGAACATTTATTAATTCGGTTGATCAAAAATCAAAACTTTTGACTTACGTCGTATGCCTGAAGTTTAAATCATACACTTGTCATGAATGTCTTTCGGAGACTAATTTTAAGACTGATATTGGTTTTAGGAGATTTAAATTTTATAAAATTAATTTAAAGGATTAAAATCAAGCGATTGTATTAAAAATAATCTAAAGCCGGTATTAGACAAAGATATTAGCCACAATAGTTACATAATTTAAAAAAAATTGTATTTAAGATAACTTTAAAATTAAAATAAGGCATAAGATTATTAGTAAATCTTAAAAAGTAAAAAGAAATAATACTCGAATTGTCTATTTTAATAAAATTCCTTTATAACGCAAATGTAAGTTCTCTTTACAAACTTGTATTTATTAAACATTTATATAAAATTATTTATCGTTTGCTTATATACGATAAAACATTCAACCACAGCTTCCACATTTGAAAGATTTGTCAAATATAAAACCGTAATTCATTTTCTATCGGGTCTTGTCCCCAAAATTATTCAACTTTGATACTAAGTCGCATTTTTGAGACTATTAATTTTATCATTTATTCATTTTTCAACCCTCTTAATCATAATTAAGGAATATTTAATTTTATTTCATTCCTCCAGTTACCTATATATTATTGGTAGAACTGTCTTATAAATATAATTTTAAGTTTTTAGGTAAAAATATTTTTGAAGTTGCGTCTAGAGTTTTGCATATGTCGTCTCAATGGTTGTCAAAGATAAATTGATTCAAAAGTTCGGAAAATTGTCATTTAAAAAAATTTTTGAAGTTGAATCAAATTTTTTACTAAAATGTCAACCTGCAATCTATACTTATAATAACGCTCAATGTGTGTGTGTGTGTGTGTCTGTTGGAGCTCTACAGGCCAGACCATTCAACCTACAGCTACCAAATTTGACACGTGTATACCTTGGAGGCCGGGAATGTGCACCTGGGGATTATTTTTCGAATTTTTAACTAGAATTTTATTTATTTAAAAATTGAGCGAAATTTTAACGTGTTTCTGTTATAATTTACGAAAATATTACCGCACAAAAAAGATTTTTACAAGAAGTTAAAGATCAAAAATTTATCTTTTAAATGAAATTAATGTTTTAATCTTAAAATTAAATTTCTATTTCTAATGAATTTTAAATAAATATTTTAACTATGTTTTTCAATAATTTTTTTCGTAAAAAATAAAAATTAAAATTAAGCACGTTTCGCATTCATGGGAAAAAATTAGCTTTTTTCAAAGTGTTGCCATCACATTGATTAAAGCTCCAATTAAAAATAAATTAAATCTTTTTGGAAATGAAATCTGCAGAAATATAATTTTCGGCACGTGTTCGTAGGAAAGGAAACAAATATGAAATATTATTTTTTCTAAAAAATAAATTCAAGAAAAATTATTTTATGATCTTTTACACTCTCTATACAGAGTTTTTATTTAGTCCCGGCCCTATTTTGATGTTTAATGACTCATAAAATAATGAAGATATAAACAAACTTATGGCATTTATTGATGGAATAACTCATATATTTTCCTTTTCCGGTTTGAATATTTTTACTTTTGTAAATATCGTCTGCGCGTGTGGTTAATTTCAGATAATTTCATTTTCCAGTCTAAATATCTGTACTTTTCTAAATATCGTCTGCTTATTAATTGCATTTTCTCTTTTGTTTTTGGCAACTATTGAAATGTTATGTTTACTTTTGATGTGGTTTCTATGTAGTACTTTTGTATGTGATGTTTTATTCGAGCGGATATTAAGGAGAATGCATACACCACGAGAGAAAGCAGAGATTTCATGGAGGTCATAGAGTTAATTTAAAATCACTTAAACTGACTGATTTATCAAAATTTGAATGTCACTATTCAATAAAAAAAGGATAATTTTAGATTTTGCATCTCAATTACGAATAACAAAATGTTCTTGAAACACTAATATTTTAAATAAAAAGAGTTAATTTCCAATCAACTAAATCAATCACTTAAACTGACTGATTTATGAAAATTTAAATATCACTATTCAATAAAAAAATGGATAATTTTAGATTTTCCATCGATCGCTTCAAAGAAAATACGCCAATCAGCACGCAGGTTTTCAAGATTAATTGGCCTAAGATTATGAAAATGTTGAGTTTTTCTAAATTTTTAACATTTAAAACTTCATAAATAAGTCTTAGTTGGTCATGTAAAAAAGAAACATTCATTTATTTAAAATTTGGTGTGTCCAGAATATTTCACAGAATATACCTTACTGCATTAAATTTAGATTTCATAATTTTTGAAATATATTTATAGGCAGGAACAAAATATTATTATTGATTTCATTTCAATCCTTTTGAAAGCAAAACTAAGAACTGAATTTTATGCTGAATCTGAGAAATTTTTGTTGAATTATTGTTTGAGATATTACATAAATTATGAAAAATATTTTGTAGTTCACATAAGACTTAAATATCGATCAATTCTGTTTGCAGTACTCATAAATAATAATAATAATAATAATAATAAATAAATAACAATAAAGATTGTAAATAAAATAAAACGCTTGGTTTTATGAAAAATATCTTTATATTAATTGCAATTTCAGCATTTCCACTTTAAAGTTGAAATTTTGCCGGAAATGACAACAAATTAGCAAAATATATACAGTAAATTGAACGAAACGATCTAAACAGTATAAGTTTGGTATGACTATCAAAATTTGAAGATTAAAAATGTTTTGTTTTAGAATCTATTAAAAGACCAGTTACTTAAAATATTTAATTGAAAATTGTAGCGAGCGGTAATACTGGCGAACCGGCTGGTCGCCAAAGGCGGCTAATACAGAATAAATCCAACTGAATCGTGAACTAGGTCTGTTTGTACAGTTTAGAAAATAAACATTTTGTATAAAATATTTCTATTGAAGAAAGAACATCACGAAAAATTCATTATAAAATGTTTGCTAAAGTAAAAAATTTCCAAATATTAAATAATAAAAGAAAAAAATAGAAACAAGTAATACTTAAAAAAAGTCTCGTCCTTATGAAAATCATTGTTGCTTAAAACAATCTAAACAAAATGTTGCCAATCCCGAAATAAGAAATTGTATCATTATCATGAAACGGAAGTTGAGTATCAAATAAAAATAATAGCATGCAATGTAAACATTTAGTAATAAAAAACACTCCAATTTATATCTAGTATACCGGTAACCATGTCCGAAGTGGTTAAATTATTATGTTTGTTATCTTTAACTAATTGAGCACTGATACAGCATGTGTTGTTTTCTAAATTTTATGTCACAAATATTTTGAAATAGTCGAGATTAATTCATTGGATACATTTTCTTCACAATTGATATTCTGAAATATTTTTAACAAAAATATAAGTATATTTGAGCTCTTTTGAATAATCTTTAAATTTGCAGTCATGTCTTGTTGATGCTGTTGCATAACAGATAAAGTAATAAACGTTTCATAAGACTATTCTCTGTCTTTTCCATATGTTGGAATCATATATTATATTGTCTAGGGCATTCATCTTGAAACTATAAAATTATGCGGTTTACAGCGCGAATCATAAAACACAGAACTGTGAGGCAATAAATTGCGTCTGCTGCAAGAACATAACGGATTTCTTTAAAATCAAGATATTTAAGCTGATTATATAATTTGTTGGCAGACAGGAAGTATCACTGCAGCAAGTCTGAATATTTTTAGCTTTTTCCTTTCAAAACGTTTTTGCGCAGCTGATGCAACAGAAAGGATTAAATAAAATGTTGGAGGAGGCTTGGGAGTTTTTATTTTTCAAAATATACATCGCTTTTAAACTTTTTTGTTATGAGAATAAAAACGCTTGTTTTTATGAATTGCAAAAGAGATTATATATTAAATATGATGAAAAGATATCCCAAGTGACGGAAGAAATAATAGAAATGGTATTTTTGTACTCTTTTTTTAAGAGTTACTAATTTTCTGCTACACCAGAATGCTACACCAGAATTATTTTATTCTTTTACGGCTGCGTGTTCCCGATGTCAAAACTATATTTTAACATTTCCAGTTCTAAATTATCAGTATTTATTGTTGTTGATCAGATTTTAATTTCATTTTTGTAGAGCTGACATCTGGCAGCATATTAGAGATAATTTCATTACTAGAATGCTTAATGTGTTTTTAAAAATGAATTATGAAATAAAAACGAAAAAATGAAAAGCTTTTAAAAGCATTTTTATTCGTAAGCTAAAAAGTAGAAAACGATATCCTCATCAAAATCATGAGGGTTAAAACAAAATCCTAAAAATGTGATACTCTGAAAATAATATTGTAATTAAAGCACAATTACTAATTGAAAAAAAGAAAATTAATGAAAAATACGCCATTTATCTAAGATTAAAATTCTTTTAAAATTTAACGATTAATTTCTTAAACATTATTCATTAAAAATAAAAATAAAATATTAATACGATTAAAATTCGATTTATTCAGAAATTTATCTACGTTCGATTTTGTTTTGACCTTCGAATTTTGGATAAATATATTATATTCTACTTTTTAGTAAAATAATAAAAATGCGTTATTTTTTTTACATTTGTTGCTATAAATTGCTGAATCTGTATGTATAATAAAACTTCCCTATTAGAAGTTATTTTTTCAATATTTTATTCTGAGTTGTTGTAGTTGCAAAAAAAAAAAAAAAAAAAAAAAAAACTGACAAATTTTATTTTTGGGAATATAGTTAGGTATGTTATCTGGTTCTTTTATAAGAAAATTTTGCATCTTTGCTACCTATTTTGCAAATTTCCTTTCATGTTGCCAGAACATTTTTCAACGAATGAAAGATTTCAATAGCAAAAGGAAACTACGGCTTCTGAAGAATCGTTTGGAATTTGGCAACCTTTCAACTATTGAAAAAATTCCCTGCTCTTTGTGAGATAAATAGATTCCAAAGTTTAAAAAAACTATCTTTTAACGATGGTGCGGAGATGTTTTGGAATTTAAATACGTATGCCCAATATTTTCTAAAAGAAAGTACATGTAAAATATTTGGAATACCTAATCTTTCAAAACATATTCATATTAGGGGAAATGCAAACTTAAATCAAGCAGATACCTACCTATAAATTGTAATAAGCATAATTTCTGTAGTATATTGTCAACTGCCACATGAATCTATGTTATGTTATATAACATAGATTATATGAATCTGGCTTTTTAATAAGCAAAAATTTATATCAATAATTGTTAAAGGTATTAAAATTAAAACTGTTTTATGTAGAAACTAGCCGCCTTTGGCGACCAGCCGGTTCGCCAGTATTACCGCTCGCTACAATTTTCAATTAAATATTTTAAGTAACTGGTCTCTTAAAGGATTCTCAAATAAAACATTTTAAATATTCGAATTTTGATAGTCAAACCAAACTTATACTGTTTAGATCGTTTCGTTCAATTTACTATATATAGTTTGCTAATTTGCTGTCATTTCCGGCAAAACTTCAACTTTAATTTAAAATGTAAATGATGAAATTGCAATTAATATTAAGATATTTTTTAATAAAACCAAGCGTTTTATTTTATCATCTTTATTGTTATTTATTAATTATTATTATTATTGAATATGAGTATTGCAAACAAAATCGTTCGGTATTTAAGTTTTATGTGAACTACAAAATATTTTTCATAATTTATGTAATATCTCAAAGAATAATTCCACAAAAACTTCTCAGATTCAGCATAAAATTCAGTTTTTAGTTTTGCTTTCAAAAGGATTGAAATGAAATCAATAATATTTTGTTCCGGCCTATAAATATATTTCAAAAATTATGAAGTCTAAATTTAATACAGTAAGGTATCATATTCTGTGAAATATTCTGGACACACCAGATTTTAAATAAATAAATGAATGAATGTTTCTATTTTCCACGAACAACTAAGACTTATTTATGAAGTTTTAAATGTTAAAAATTTAGAAAAACTCAACATTTTCATAATCTTAGGCCAATTAATCTCGAGAAACCTGCGCGCTGATTGGCGTATTTTCTTTGAGGCGATTGATGGAAAATCTAAAATTATCCTTTTTTTATTGAATAGTCATATTCAAATTTTGATAAATCAGTCAGTTTTAGTGATTGGAAATTAACTCTTAAAAATCATTGATTTAGTTAATTAGAAATTAACTCTATGACCACCATAAAATCTGTGATTTCTCTTGTGGTGTATTCATTCTCCTTAATATCCGCTCGAATAAAACATCACATACAAAAGTACTACATAGAACAAACACATCAAAAGTAAACATAACATTTCAATAGTTGTCAAAAACAAAAAAAGGAAAATGCAATTAATAAGCAGAAGATATTTAGAAAAGTACAGACATTTAGACTGGAAAATGAAATTATCTGAAATTAAAAACACGCGCAGACGATATTTACAAAAGTAAAAATATTCAAACCTGAAAAGGAAAATATGAGTTATTCCATCAATAAATGCCATAAGTTTGTTTATATCTTCATTATTTTATGAGTCATTAAACATCAAAATGGGTCCGGGACTAAATAAACACCCTGTATAGAGAGTGTAAAAGATCCTAAAATAATTTTTCTTGAATTTATTTTTTTTGAAAAAATAATATTTTATATTTGTTTCATTTCCTACAAACACGTGCCGAAAATTATATTTTTGCAGATTTCATTTCTAAAAAGATTTTATTTATTTTTAATTGGAACTTTAATCAATGTGATGGCAACACTTTGAAAAAAGCTTATTTTTTCCCATGAATGTGAAACGTGCTTAATTTTAATTTTAATTTTTTACGAAAAAAATTATTGAAAAACATAGTTAAAATATTTATTTAAAAATTCATTAAAAATAGAATTTTAATTTTAGGATTAAAGCATTAGTATCATTTAAAAGATTAATTTTTGATCTTTAACTTCATGTAAATATCTTTTTTGTGCGGTAATATTTTCGGAAGTTATAGCAGAAACACGTAAAATTTCGCTTAATTTTTAAATAAATAAAATTCTAGTTAAAAATTCGAAAAAATAACCCCCAAGTGCACATTCCCGGCCTCCAAGGTATATACGTGCCAAATTTGGTAGCTGTAGGTTGAATAGTCTGGCCTGTAGAGCGCCAACACACACACATTGAGCTTTATTATAAGTATAGATATAGATGAGACAATGGATGAGCTTCTAAACTTTGTTAATGGGTTGATCAATAATTACCACATATAAATGTAATTGTAAAAATGCATCAAATAATTTTGTTTCAGCGATAACGAAAACCGCGTTGAGATTAAATGATTTATTGTTAACTGTTTAATCTCAATTTTTATGCCACTTACTCTGCATATTGAAAAGATTCCTGCATGAAATACATTATTTGTAAATATAAAATGAAATTCTAACATAAATTGTGTAAAAATTACTTTCTCTAACATAAAATAATTTACCTTTGTTTTGTATGATGTGTCTGTGTATTCTCATTGACAGTGTATAATTTTAATATTTTAATAACTAAATTGACAGTGAGTCATTAAATTAGATTCTGGTTCCTAACAGTGCTTGATAGTAAGTTTGAAAAACAATAGATTTCAAGATTAAATATAGAAAATAAAATAAAAAATAATTTTGTTACTTAAAACATAAATGTTTTAAATACAGTTTTTAATTAAATTTATTCAATGACTTCCTGATGGGTTAGTGTCATAAAACTTTGTAAACTTACATATTCTTGATTACAATGCAGTATTTTAAAGATCTGGTGCCCGACATTTGATATAAAATCTGAAAAAAAAATGATTCTATTTTTTCATTGTATTTAAAATTATACGTTATAAATTAACGAATTAAAAGTAGAAAACAGTTAAAATAAGTAAAATTTTGAAATCCTTTTTAACGCAATTATAAAAGAATTTTAAAAAATCGTTTTTAATTCTTTTGTAAATAAAAGAACATTATCAGTTGTTTGCTACAAATGGAAAACTAAATTTTAATATAAAAATAAAGTATTATCTAAAAGATAAAACATTTATTTAAATTGAATAATAGCTGTAGTAACAAAGTATGTAGAAATATGAAACAAAGTTATTTATACCAAGTCTGAAAAAAAGTTGTTTCTGATAAAAATGTAAGTGTAACGCATAGCGTAAAAAGGGAAATCATTTAACAATTAAGTGTTAATTATTTTTATTACGGTTTATATAAAAAGTGAAATACAAGTTTTGAAGTAAAAGTTATGATAACGTATTTAATTGCTATAAATTAAATATTTTATCATTATTATATTAAAAAATAGTGTGACTGCATACAATGCCAATTATTTTAAATCAGCGAAATTTTTAAGTGTTATTCAAAATCGCGCCTAGATAAAAATATACTTAACTGAAATAAATTTCACTAAAGCAGTTTTTAAAATCAATCTTTTATAATATTCACACAGAAACCAGACCTCACCTCTTCACTAAATGCGATGAAATTCTTATCTCAAACAACGGTACAAAATGCAGCAGTAATAGAATGCCATTGATTTGTCGTAAAACGACTACTTATTTACATTAGTGGTGCTCACACCGGTCTTATAGTAAAGTAGCTGTGGATCAAGATATTAAATTACTACTAGCGCCACCTAGTGGAGTAATTACGTTCTTATCTCAAAAAACGGTTCGAAGAGCGGCGGATAAAGTTTGTAGACGAAAAAAACATGTTAAGCGCATTAGTGCTTCGGACATTGGTATTATATTAAAGTGGTTATGAGGCAAGAGTTAAGTAATACACCGTGTCTCGTAGGGAAATAATTATATTTTCTCAAAAAACAAACACTGGCATAAAAATAGCAGAAAAGTTTACAAAGTATCATTTGATTAAACACGGAAAGACACGTTGATATATTGTTGATATATTATTAATAATATATTGCCGATATATTGTTACACTTTGATTTATTGTTGTCATTTATATTGTAAATTCACTTAGTCGAGCTACAAGATGATTCAGAGTCTGTCATCTAATGGAGTAATTCCGTTTTTTTTTTATCGAAAAAAGAAAAAAAACGATACAAGATACGGTGGAAAAAGTTATCAGCGGCATCGATTAAGCATGAGAAGATACTTTGTGCACATTACTACTATAAATAAAAGTAAAAAAATGGGCTTTTATTTGGTAATAGTTTTCAAAAATTTATCATCACGAAACGCTTAAAAATTTCGAACATACCTGTCATTAAGCTCGCTTATTCTTGTCATAAAAGTTGACTTCAACTTGGACTACATTTAGTAATTAAAATATTATACTAATCAGTCTATTTTTTAAAATTCGGCACAGATTTATTAATACTTTATTATAGATTTATTAATACTTTATTATTAATTATTGCTTTTAACTATTAATGCCTTCTTTAAATTTTTAAAATTTTATTCTTTAATTTATAATTTTTATAAATAACTAACTGGTATCCAGTGCTTTGCAGAAGCAGAAAAAATAATTTTGGAAATATAGTTTAAAATTTGTAATAGCTATCTTGTTTAATTAGGAATGACAGAAAGAGTATTCATTTTCTTGTCGACAATGAATAGTCATTGAAATTGAATGATATGTAAAGGAGAAGTATATATAACAGTAATTCTATTTTTTTAAACTTTATTATTCAATTGCTTTAGGGTAGACAATATTTTTGTTTTTCCGTCTTCAGCAAAATCAAATTTCTTGGCTGTGCGACTGGTGAGCCTCGAACATACAATTGGTCATGTGAAAAACATGGATTTTCTAGATTCAATCCCCATTTGAAGTGACTGATCTTGCGTCTTGTTGATTACCATTGAAAATGCAAGCCTCATTTTATTGTGTTCAAAATAAATGCTAATAATTGTTCTATGCCTATATCCTTCGCGCAAGTGCAAACAATAAGTTGGCCATGTTTTATCGTAATCTAATGAACGGTACGGCAGGGCATAAAATACGAACAAAAAAAAATCATTTTTATTTATGAGATATAATAATTGTATTATGCCTATAACCTTCGTGCAAGTCCAAGTAATAAGCTGGCAAAGTTTTATCTCAATCGTATGAACGGTGCAGAAGCGCATAAAATGCGAACAAGCAAAAATTCAATTTTTGCCCAAGCTCACTACCGGATAACACCTGCACTAGTATGAAATTAAAAAAAAACTAAATTAATCAATTAACAGGTAATTAAGTTCTGAAAATATTATAATATTATACTGTCTTCGAAAATACTTCAGAGAATAAAATTTAAAACCTCCAACACATAAAAAAAATAGCAAACGAAAAATCGATTACAAGATTTCATCTTTACAGACATAAAACAAGTGAAGTTAAATGAAAGCACATAAAAACCGCGCATTTTAGGGTTAATTAAATTGCTTTGATAACACATTTAATTGCCTTAGTGTGCTCTTTATTCCACTATTTCAATTATTCACTGAAATAAAAAGAGTGATTAAAGGTATTTATTTTAATCACTGAATTTTAATTCTAATCGGACCTTAATTTACTGCTCTTTACTCTCTTAAATTAGAGAATATTTGGCCAAATATTCGATGAGATACATTGTTGCCTATTAAATATAAAGCGAATACAGAATTTAACATAAGTGTTTTTATCTTTAATAACACCCATCTAATTTATTTAAGAAATTAATCAATTAATAAATTAAAGTGCCGTCAATTAAGCAATTAGATTGTAATCAAAGAAGAAAAGTGGCGTTATTCAAAACCAGCTTGCGTGTTTCAGTAATCTAAGTCAATAAAATGCCATCACGTGTTTTAATTTCTTCCTACAAAAATAAGATGATTGCCACCATACACAATTACAGAGAGAGGCACTTAAGGTAATATATTTTTAAGGTCCGTAAAGAAGCTTAAATTATGCTTAAAAAATACTCGCAGTAAAGGAATTTTTAATGATTACAGCTTTTAAATTAGACGAAAAATTGAAAGGGAAAAGAGCATATTGGAAGTAAAATTAATCTTAAACTCTGTAGCATTTGAGCTTCAAGCATAAGAAGAGAAAATCGAAAGACAATTATTCTCCGTTGAATGTAGAAATTACCGCAATAAATCATTATTAATAAGCTTTTCACTGTTGAATGAAAAATTAGTTTTTAAAACTCACAACGCGCGAAGGACGTATTATAAATTATCTGTTGTACGAAAATATTTATTTTGACAATGTTAAAAAATGTACATTTTTTTTTTGCTTTAATTTTAATTCAAGAACTAAAATAAACTTATCAAAATTTTAATTAATGCTAATCAATATTGTTCTGGACAGCGCATGTAGTTAATTTATATTCCAA